>CM046045.1:24385138-24545138 GCA_025215565.1 Flaveria ramosissima
GAAGTTTTTCAAAAATTCAAAACTATGGTCGAAAATGAAACGGGTGTAACTATAAAGGGGCTAAGAAGTGAGGGGTGGTGAGTTCACTTCAAATGCATTTAACACTTTCTGTGAGAATCATGGCATAAAAAGACAACTAACCACTGCGTTCACACCCCAACAAAATGGGGTAGCCGAACGCAGAAATAAGACCATCATGAATATGGTTAGATGTCTTTTGGTGGAGAAGGACATGCCAAAAAGGTTCTGGACAGAGGCAGCAAATTGGGCAAACCATGTGATAAATCGATGCTACACTTCGGCTTTGAAAGATAAAGTCCCTGAAGAAGCATGGTCGGGTGCTAAACCCGACATCGACTACTTTAGAGTCTTCGGAAGCATTGCATTTGCCCATGTACCTCAACAGCTGCATACTAAATTGGAGGATAAGAGTCATAAATGCATTCTACTGGGCATAAGCACCGAATCAAAGGCATATCGACTATATGATCCCATTCAACAAAAGATCATTATAAGTCGTGATGTCACATTCGATGAGGAGGCTAAATGGAACTGGAGAAAGGAAGAAATAGGTGCTACAAATCTGGAAATCCCAGATGAGTATGTTGACATTGGAGACGAAGAAGCTGCCCCATCACCTTCAGTTGACGAGACTGAGCTCTCACATGAAGGACCATTCCTGAGCAATACTCCTATTCTACCTACCGAAGTCACACCCAGAGTTGAACAAGCTAGCAGCAGTGAACACCAATGCAGGTCATTACAACCCATCTCAAGTACACCGAATGCAGGTGATGGTGGTACTATTAATGAAAGAACAACAAGGCGCTCAGGAAAAGTGCCTGCATGGATGCATGACTATCAAAGTGGAGAAGGCCTCTCAGATGAAGAAGCCAACTTAGCTTTCTTTAGTTCCTTCGGTGACCCTACTAAGTTTGAAGATGCATACAAAGATCCCAAATGGCAGCAGGCCATGCAGACTGAAATTCAAGCCATTAAACGTAACGGCACTTGGGAGCTTGTAGACACACGAGAAAATGTCAAGCCAATTGGAGTCAAGTGGCTGTACAAAACAAAACTAAATGAGAAGGGAGAAGTGGATAAGTATAAAGCACGGCTAGTGGTGAAAGGATATGCACAACAACAGGGCATAGATTACAATGAAATCTTTGCGTCTGTAGCTCGTTGGGACACCATTCGAAGTATCTTAGCTGTTGCTGCCCATAACCAATGGACCGTGTATCAACTCGATGTTAAAAGCGCATTTCTTCATGGCGAATTGAAGGAAACAATCTTTGTCGAACAGCCACAAGGTTTTATCAAAGAAGGTGAAGAGCATAAAGTGTATAAGTTGAATCGAGCACTCTATGGATTGAAACAAGCACCCCGAGCTTGGTTCAACCGAATAGAGGGATATTTCTTAAGGGAAGGTTTTAAGAAAAGCGCTTATGACCACACTTTATTCATTAAACGTGTATGGAACAAAATCATTATAGTAAGTCTGTATGTGGATGATTTAATATACACAGGCAATGACAGGCAACAATGTGAAGCATTTAAAGTCTCTATGAAGCAGGAATTCGAGATGACGGATCTTGGTCACATGAAGTACTTCCTTGGTGTAGAAGTGCAACAAAGTAATGAAGGGATCAGCATGTGTCAGAAGAAGTATGCCAAAGAGATATTGGAAAGGTTTGGAATGGGAGAAGGAAATGGGGTTAAAAATCCAATTGTGCCAGGAACTATACTTATGAAAGAAGGTGGAGGACAAGAAGTGGATGACACTGAATACAAGTGTCTCGTAGGAAGTTTAATGTATCTTACGGTTACGAGACCTGATCTCATGTATGTGGTTTGTTATTGTCTCGTTTCATAGCCAAACCCAAGGAAGAACACATGCAGGCAGCAAAACGAGTATTGCGGTATGTTAAAGGTACTTGTAATTATGGATTGTTCTATGGAAGGGATGACACTGGTAAACTAAAAGTGTATACAGATAGTGATTATGCTTGAGATTTAGAGGACCGAAGATGCACATCTGGTTATGTGTGCATTCTAAGCAAGGCTGCAATATGTTGGAGTTCTCGCAAACAAGATATTGTCACATTATCATCTACTGAGGCTGAGTATGTAGCTGCTACAAATTGTGCATGTCATCGTACATGGCTGAAAGGGTTGTTTGGGGAACTAACTGGTAAAGCTATTGGCACAATTGAGATAAATTGTGACAATAGTTCTACTATAAATCTATCCAAGAATCCTGTTATGCATCGGAGAACAAAGCACATAGATGTGAGATATCACTACTTGCGAGAATTGGTTAATAAAGAAGAAGTGAAGCTGGTTTTCTGTCCTACTGAAGATCAAGTTGTTGACGTGATGAAAAAGCCGTTGAAGCTGGACGCATTTAAAAGAATGAGGAAGATGTTAGGTGTCCAAGAAGTGGATGAAGTAAACTGAAGGGTAAACCCCATTTCAGTTTAAGGGAAGGTTATGTTAGTCGAGTCAATAATGGGTTCAAGCCCACTTAGTGTATCGTGCATGTGGATTACAAGCCCATGCACACGTGTTTGTTTTCTTATGTTAATTTGACTAAGTATTGTTTGTTAGCTAGTATCGTGGTTGGTTAGCTTATTTTGAGGAGGTTGTTAGTCATGGGTCTCGAGTATGTAATGCTATATATATAGCAGCTTATTCATGAATAAGAGGATCAGATAATTGAGTGTTCTATCTTTGATACCTTTACAGAATCATCCTCATCTAGTACCCTTGGTTTTTAAATACGCGCATAATGCATGACACGTTTTATGCGCCGATGCGAGCGCATCGCAAAAACTGAGGCGTTGTGTCCCCACGAAGCGCCGATGCGCAAGATGTGCCTTGACGCCTGCATTATGCACTGCTATGTTTTTTCTTTAAATTTTCAATTTTGACCACTGGTCGGATCTTAGGGTGTGTTGTTTCATTTGTGTTCATGCTATATATTTACATGTGTTTTAATTGTTGTTTCAATAGTGTCTGTGCATAGTATAATAGTCTTGAATTTTGGTTTTTATGTTAAAGTATGTTTGATGAGTGTGTTAACATAGTACTTTTTATGTTGAAATATTAATAATACAAAAATTGTTTTGTATATTTAAATTAGTACTTTTTAATATCTAAAGCATCACATACGTGATGCGGGCGCATTGGGGTTTGGGCTAAAATGCATTTATGCGTATCGCACAATTTAAAACTAAAATACTAGTACCCCCTCCCCCAGGGCATCTACCCACTCCAATCAAGTTCTTTGTTTGCCACACCTGCATAACACAAAAATCATGAAAAAATGTTACTGCACATTCAAGTCATAAGACGACTAATAGAAAGAGATTGCATGTAAAGTTGGCGCAAAAAAGGACTCCATTCACTTTGAACACCCCCCCCTAAAGGGTATAGTCGTCTTTTCCTTCAACCGGAGTGAGTATAAACCATTGGTATCATGATTAGTGTTCAAGGGAGGTTGCTCTCTTGTTAACAAGTATGTTAGATAAATGAGTTATATGTTCAGAACAAACCGAATCAATATCCATTAACCTTTCATGTTTTCTTTATGGCATGTTGACGACGGGTTTTGTTCCCTCTTCATTGACATATTCAGAATAATGTTCAAGAAAGTTGATAGTCCCGTGTGAATAAAAGCCATTAAAAATAATGGTAGGAGAAACACGATTCTTGAATGTAGGATTTAAATTAGGAAGAGGTAATATAGATACATAATTTTAGGAGAGATAAGTTAGGAATTCATTGTGAATGATTGTGTAAATCCCAATACCACCCTTATCTACTTAATCACTCGCCTTTGTTTTACAATAATTTCTATTATGTCACAAGGGTTTTGATAATGATCAATGATCTAAGGTGTAGATGAATTCTGTAGTTCAAACTATTTACTAAATTCTGAAAAGATCCAATATATATAGGGAGTTCTATTGAAAAATGTATTTGCCTAAAAAGGCTGGAATAATCTTAGTCTTCTATTTCTAAATCAATATAATGGTGGAAATAAAAAACTGGAAATGTATTTGGGTATTTAATCACTTTTGTTGACTTTTTTGAGTTTTTCCTAATTTTTTCAATGGTTATAACTTTTTCATACTAAATTCTTTCTAAAACAAATGATACCCTAAAATCAAGAATAATTTTTTCTCGTTAAATTGAGTATAATTTTTATTAAAATTGTGCTGTATTTTATTGTTTTGTGTTGTATTTCATAAAAATAACACATAATTGTGCTGTTTTGCGTCAAAGAACACAGTTTTGTTTTTGCTTCAAAACAACACAGTTTTATGCTATTTTGGGTCAAACAACACATTTTTTGCGTCAAACAACACAGTTTTGTGATGTTTTGCATCAAACATCATAAATTGTGTGTTTTACGTAACATGTTTTTATGTTGTTTTACGTAAAAACAATAAAAGATCATGTGTTTTTTTCTGTGATGTATTATGTCAAAACAGTGAACAACACAAAAACAACACTTTCTTTGTTGTTTTAATATTCTATACTATTTTACGTTAATGTAACACGTTTTGTATTGTTTTGCGTTAGAACAACAATCTATGTGCTATTGTGCTTGAACAATCTAAGTGAAAAATTAAGCATGACAAAACGAATGGCATTTGATTATCATTGATCATCAATGTCATTCACCGTCACTATTCATATATATATATATATATATATAGATATATATATATAGAATATATATATATAGATATATAGATATATATATATATGATATTATATATTATTATATATATATATATTATATATCTATATATATATATATATATATATATATATATATATATATATATATATATATATATAGGGTAAGTTTATCTTGAGAACCACCTTTTTTTGTGCGAACTGTTATAGTACTAATATGAGCTACACATTTAATCATATGCAAGTCACATGTCACCTTCATTTTTTTCTTAAAACGTTCGCAATTTTTTCACGATATTATTTGTTAAAAAAAATTCATCGTTAATTTCAGTGTTATTCTATTTTTTTAATGTCTGTCATATTGATATTTTTTGAAACTAAAATTGATAGGCATTGAAAAGATAAAAAAAACTGAAATTAATTGTGAAAATTTTTTTTTGGTAAAAATAATGTCGTGAGAAAAAGTACGAACGTTTAAAAAAAACAATAGAAATGTCATTTGACTTGCATGTTATGTAGTTGTGTGGCTCATATTATAAAGTTGTTACAAAAATGGATGGTTTTCAAGATAAGGGTGATTGAATATTATTGATAGCTTTGGTTTAAATATATAGAGAAGATAAGCAACACCTAAACCTAACTGGACTCTTTAGCTCATACTTATAACTCAAATAATAATGTAGTCTAATATTATATTTTTCAAAATTTATCATTACAAAAACACAATGATGTTTAGGAAAACATAATATCGAACGAAAAGACACAATGAAGTGCATAAAAGACACAATGATAAAGAGGAATTGTATTAGCTGAAAACATAACTTTTTATTAATGTAGATAATGATATTGTACTAGTTTTAAAAATACAAAACACTCGTTTTCAGGGTGTAATTTTGCCAAAAAAAATATTATCGTATATAAAATGATGAATGTTTGAAAAAAAAAGTGAGAAACTTAAAAAAATTGTAAACAAAAGTGGGTATGATAAAATGCATTCTAACACAATTTTTTACTTACAATTGATTTTAACCATTGATTAATAATATTATTTATTAAATATGTCTCTTACGTTTCTGATATTAGAAGCCCCAAAAACGTGAATAAAGGACAAAAATGGAAACTAATCGATTGAAAAAAAAATGAAAACTATTATTAAGCCCCCGCTTTGCGGCGGGACGTAAAATCATTCCAAATAGCATAAACGTCACACCACCATCAGCGACCGTCAACGCCAGGAGAAAAACTCGTATTTAAAAAGGATATCCAAACGAAAAAAAATAAACCGAAACGAAAGTAGATGTTAAAACACTGAACCACGCTGTGAAATGTAAAATTTCAAAAACAATAGCTAAGTCGATCTAGGATATGGACGTTGCAACCGCGTTGTTAAGTAGGAAAAAAATAGGCGTAACAACGTTGACCCACACTTGAACGTTATGGCATATATCTTTCAAATTTAGGAACGAAATATATACGAGATTTTGTAAAAGAAGAAAAGAATAGGCAACCAAGTTAAAAGTGTAAAAAAGTAAGTGGTAAGAAATTAACAAACAGAAAAGAAAAGAAAAGATAATTTAAAATAATAATAAAAGAAATAGAAAATTAAACAAAAAACATGTACAACCCTAATACATATATACAACTACTAATGCAACTTAAGTTGTTGATTAATATAATATAAATAAGAAGGAACGCAGACTTGCAGGTAAAAGGTAATGATCTAACTTATTTTCTTGAATCAATATAATAAAAATAAAGTTTTATGGTATACATATCATTCTTTAATTTGTATTGAATTATTGATGATTTTGATTAAAAAGAGAAGTTTATAATATAAAAATTAAGGCATGATATAAAATTTAAAATTGACGTGTGTAATTATTGTTATTGCTTTGTAACACTGACGAATTGAGCACTTTCAAGTTGACTAATTGAGATAAGCGAGGATTATGTGTATATACTTCCAATTAAATATTGAGTAAATTACAATTTTCGTACTTTAAGTTTTGTAGTAAATTTTAAAATTCGCCCTAAAACTAAAAAATTACATTAAACGTCCTTTACCTTTTAAAAACATGCAGATTACATCATTACTCTAACGAACGTAAGTTTGACTGTTAAATCTAGTCATGTGATTTGCACATGATACATTTCAGTCATTTTACCTTCATTATTTAAATTAAATAAAAAAAATAATAAACCTAAAGGCGGAGCCCACTTAAGAATTAAAAGAAACATAATTAAACAACCTACACAACCCCTACCACACTTTGACTTTTTTAGTTTTTCACCCCCTCACATACCACTACACTACCACCATTACCACCAAACCATCCATTCTTTTCTTTTATCCTCATCCACAATAATGTTACATCTATTATTGAAAAACACTAGACACTCCTTTTTCTTCAACCACACCATCACCACCTCTGCACTAAGAGCACACAACCACTTCGCCGCTTCACCGCCATAACACCACCACATCGCTGAAATAATCACCGCCACCCCTTCTTCCACTCTTCTTTACTGAAAAAAAGAGTGGTGCTAAATCCAAAAATCAAATTGTGGTTTTGTTGAATCTGAAAGCACGTGCGGTTTAGGGTGGTCCAAGCAGAGGATTTCATGGCAACTCGGTTGACAAAACGACAATGAAGAGAGATGATGGAACTCTTGGCTGGAAATGGTGTTTGGTGGTTGGTGGTTTGATGGTGGTGAGATCTAATGGTGTAGAGAAAGAGTATGTGTGGTTTGTGTCAAAGAGAGGGGGAGAGTATGTTTGTGAAGCCAAGATTTGTGGTAGTTATTAGTGGGGGATAAGATGAACAATCAGGTGGGTGGGGTGGTGCTCTGTGGTTTGTGTGTTCAAGCCTGTTGGAGAGGGCGGTGGATGGTGGTGGCGAGTGGTGGCTAGTGATGGTGGTGTGTGTATATATATATAACATATATATATATATATATACATATATATACAAGATAGAGATATGTATATTACATGTATATATGGATATATATAGATACAATATATATATATATAGATATAGATATATATATAGATATAGATATGTTTACAGATATTATAATATAATAATAGAATATATATACATGTAATATACATATATATATAATATATAAGATATATATGAATATATATATATATAATCATATTATATTATATATATATATATATATATATATATATATATATATATAGAGAAGAGTTCCAATGAAAACCAAGTTATAATTAAAAACTAAAAAAACCATTTTCTAACCATTGATCATGTTAATCAATGGTCACAATCAAAGATGACATATTTGTAATTAATTTGTTAATTGTATATGTCAAGTTTTAATGGAGAAGGGTATAAGAGGCAAAGACTAATTTTAAAAAATTTAAATCTCCTAAAATCTCTCTTCTCTCTTATCTAAATCATAATGATCAAGAAATAAAAACTAAATACCATATTTTTCTTTGCCTGTCGCTTCTTTAAAGAACAAATAATCAAATTGAAAATCATTCTAATCAAAACTTACATATACGTATTATGATTTTAATCAACCATGTAATCAGAAGTTATATATATGTACTATAGTATAAAAATCAGCCAAATCATTTTTTCCTTCAACCCTACTAAAACTTAAATATAACTCATTTTACGTATATGAAAGTTGAACTTTTTTCCTATTAACAACGTTTAGAATCGAACTACTAAGCTTGTTACATATGTATGTAACTAAGTCACATTTAGGTATGTGTTCTTATGAATATAACAAACGCATACATGTATGTAAGTCATATTTTTTATGTTAACGATAGTTTGTTCATGTACATTTAGGATTTAGATATATGTAAGTAAAAAACACTTAAAGTTACATATATGTAACACCATACTAGTTACATCTAACTAACGCATACCTTACATATGTAACTATAGCTTATGTATACGTAACCCACCATTTTACACCCTCCTGTCCTCCAGTGACCACTTACATACATGTAACTATAATTACAAACCCTAAATCTAGAAAAACCAAGATGGCTTGTTACATATACGTAAATCAAATTCAAGATACATATACGTCTTTGAATCATCTTCCTTTCTTCAAATGAACAAGATGGAGCAGCAGTGGAAAATTTGATGCTAGTACGTATATGTATTCAAATTGTTTTCTTCTCAAATCATTCTCCTTTCTTTATTCGAACATTCAAATCAAACCCAGATTTTATTTCTACAATAATTCTTCAAACCTAGATCCTCATTTGAAACAACAACAATATTAACGCTTCTAAGCGTGTTCTCGTACGTGCGACGTCGTTGTCATGTATGACGGTGACACTACTATGGATGGTGGTATGAGAGATGCCTTCAATTGGATTACTATGGTGTTCATCAACTCTTCACATATGACGTGAAGAATTCTCAATGATATCGGTCGATTGATTCAATTCTTCTGAACTAATAATCCATGGCTAAAACTTGAAGATTAAACTATCAAAATCACAACTAATTATCAAAAACAGTAGATGGAAAACTAATTACAAAATCATGAAATTGATGAATGTAGATGATATTGAAGAAATCGATGAATGAAGATGATAATGAATAAATCAAGATTACTGTAGAATTAAGAAAAACACAAATATTCAGTTAGAGAAAAAAACATGAAACACATGAATGGATTGACTGTTTTTATTAAGATTTAGCCAAAATTACAAAAAAACCCTTTTGATTAATTAATAGAAATAAAATTTAAAATTTTCTAATTGGTTGTATATGGTTTTCACGGTTTTCATTTATAAACGGGTTTTCATTTGATCCCTCCTCTCTCTCTCTCTCTCCTCTCTCTCTCGCTATATATATATATATATAGATATATATAGATACATATATATATATATATATAATAATATATATATAATATATATATATATATATATATATATATATATATATATATATATATATATATATATATATATATAGAGAGAGAGAGAGAGAGAGAGAGAGAATGTGTTTGTGTGAGTGAGAGAGGGAGTAGAGAGAGAGAGTTGATGGGGTTTAATTAATAAGAATGAAAAGATCAATTTACCCACATGCAAGTCACATGACTTGATATAAACAATCAAATTTAACGTCTGTTAGAGGAAATGATAAAACGTACAAGCTTTTTAAATGTAAAGAATGTTTACTAGTAATTTTTTTAATTTAAGAATGAATGCTGAAATTTGCTACAAACCTAAAGGACGATCTCTAAATATTTAAAGGTGGCTTATTTTTCAAGAAATGATAATAATCTAGGTTTATAAATATATTCAATTAACTATTTTCATCGTTACAAAATGCTTTTTTTATACAAATATTTAAAATAGTTTACCTTTTTATTATCTAATTAACAATTTGCATAAAAATATAAAATATATATACATTATATTAAATAAAACCTACTTATTGCATATACGTGTAAAATGATACTTTTATAAAAGTAATATATTATAAGCTCTTTTAAAAAAGAGACGTAATTTTACATTGAATCAACTACTACAGGCATATAATATACACACATTCTGTAGTTGTAATGCAAGTTATTAAATTCATTAACTTTTAAAAAAATTCTATATATCATTTGTGTCGTTTATAGATGGTCTATTGTTCTTTCCCTCAAATGATAACTAGTGTCCTTGCTTACCCATATAATTGTTATCTTGTTTATCCCATATAATTGTTATCTTGTTTTCAGATCTACATGCTATCCTTGTAACTATTTTTTATCCAAGTCGTCAAAGAATGGAGGGCGTTAGTACCATAGTTGGAAAAGTAGTGGACTTGTTGTTTGTGTGGCTATAAAGGAGATTAGCTACATGTGTAATTGCTCCGAAAATGTTGGAACCTTCAAAAATGAAGTTGAAAAGCTCTCACATATGAAAGGAAGGGTTCAACAACGGATAGATTTGGCTACACGTAAAGGGGAGCTTCTCCTAGAAGGCGTGGAAGAGTGGATGAGTAAAGCAGATTCTAAAATATTAGAAGCCACAGAGTTTATTGCCAAAGAAGCGGAAGCCAAGAAGACATGCTTCAACTTAAGCACCCTTCGTCATTACAGTAAGACGGCGATAAAAGAAACTTCTTTGATTCGACATATACAAGGAGACGGTAAAGATTTTGAAACTTGTGTCTCACTCCCTCCTCGCACCCCAAGATTTACAGACATCTACCAAAGAAAAAATCTTGATAATATAGATAGCCAAAAGTCGGCTTTGGAGGAGATAGTTGAAGCTATGGAAGATGACACCATACAGATAGTTGGAATCAATGGCTTAGGAGGTGTAGTTAAAACTACACTAGCTAGTGAAATTGCTGTAAAAATGAAGGATCAATTTGCAGACATTGTGTTTATAGCAGTCTCACAGTCTATTGATACTAAGATGATTCAAGAAAAGATTCGAGTAGCAGCAAGTAAAATAATCAACGGACAGAAAGTTCTTATCATCCTAGATGACGTGTGGGAGGAATTAAACCTAGATGAGCTGGGCATTCCATGTGGAAGTGACAAACCAAATTGTAAGATTTTGCTTACATCTAGAAGTAAAGATGTGTGTGAGGCAATGAATGCTCAGAAGAATATTTCGGTAAACCCTTTGCAAAAAGAAGAAGCATGGAGCCTTTTCGAACGTGTGGTTGGTAAAAGTGAATGGGATGATAAATTTAAAGAAGTTGCATTAAAGATTGTTAAAGAATGTAGTGGACTACCACTTTTTATTCAAACTGTAGGAAAAGCTTTGAAAAACAAAGACATTAAAAGTTGGGAGGCAACGCTTGATCGGCTACAAGACCCAACCGATACGGATGCACCTTTTAAAAGAAAAGGAATAACGCAATTGAAACTAAGCTATGACTATCTTGAAAGTGAAGTAGCTAAATCATGCTTCTTATTGTGTAGTATGTTCCCAGAAGATGAAATCATTAACATTCAGAAGTTGACATATTATGGTCTGGGTCTGGGGATATTTAATGATCATGATTGCAATATTCAGGATGCAAAACATAAAGTTCAACTCGCAGTTGACACTCTTATATCATCTTTTTTGTTGTTGCATACAAAAAAAACTACTTTAAAGAAGAAGAAGAATCATTCAAAATGCATGACCTTGTTCGTGATATGGCAATGCTCATTACTTCCTCGGGTAATGAGAAGTTCTGGTGCAGTCCGGAAGAGGATTGAGAGAATGGCAACCAAAACCAGACTTAGAAACCTACAACAAGATATCGCTCATGAGAAATAGAATCACTAAACTTCATGATCATGATGAACTTCTTTCCCACACCTTGATACTTTCCTTATACAAGATAATGAGGAACTTTCAATTATTCATGATGAATTCTTTAAAGGAATGGAAAAAATTAAAGTTTTAGACATGTCGGTTAACAATATCACATCCCTCCCACAATCAATAAAGTATCTCACAAAACTCCGCGCACTAGATCTAAGTGGAAACTCATTTCTATGTGAAATATCTATACTTGGGGAGTTGAGATGCCTTGAGATTCTAAATCTTTGTGGAACTGGAATTATAAGTATCCCTAAGGAGATCGGGCAATTGATCAATTTAAGGCTGCTAAATGTTTACTTTTGTTTCAAGCTTTCTTACGTAACATCCGGTGTCATATCAAAGCTCATTAGACTGGAAGAGTTGTATGTTGGGCTGAATAAGGGGGATTGTAATTTTCTTCGGGAACTAAGTGGGTCGCTTAAAATCTACATTTAAAAGTTCCTGAATTGAATTATATTCATGAAGATCTCCACTTTGAAACTCTAAGAGAATTCTCATCGAGGATCATTTTCTCAACTCTCCAACAGATGAATATAAACGTATCCTACATATTTCAAAAATTAGCTTTCCACTCACAATGCCGGTTATGAATATCATTCGAGCATGTGAAAAACTAATATTGTGGAGTCTAAATGAGCCTAATAATGTCATCCTGCCAGACCTTTATTTTGAAGGTTGGGATAAATTAAGATATATTGAATTGAAGGGGGATGTCAACATTAGAGGCTCGGTGAAGAGATGTGACACGGATGCAATGCAAGCCTCTAATGAACTTGCTCAAAGGAGAGTTGTTTCCCAAGTGGAAAAAATCAGGTTGTACAGTGTCGATATGTTGAAAACTCTATGGGATAGGACACATCAATATATAAGCTTTTGTAATCTAACGGAGATCACAATTAAACATTGCCACTCCTTATTAGAGTTGTTCCCTTAAGTGTGGCACAAGGGCTAGTCAATTAAGAGACTTACGAATTGAGGATTGTAAGAGTTTGGTGGTTGTATTTCTGCTGGAGATGAGCAAACCAATGGAACTAAAACTGAATTAGCAAAACAAGATACAAATATTGTGTTTCCCTTTACACGTATTTTCCTTTTGAGACTTCCCAAGCTCGAGTGCTTCTACTCTGGTGATTTTATCATCACATATCCTTCTTTGAGGGTAGGGTATTCGGTGAATTGGTGCGGTAGCATGAAGAGAGATGGAGTTATGGAGAGAATCATATACCCAATATCAAATTTGAGCATGGAAGGAGACTGTATAACAATATTGATGATTGTATTGCAGCACAGTTTGCGGTATGAGTAATGCATGAATTTCATAATAGTAATAATATTGCTTTGCTATAACATGATTTAACTTTTAACTTTTACAGATGTACTCAAACATGACACTTTACTATGTATGAGGATTTTTGGGATGAAGCTTATGGTATGTACAAAACTCGGAGAGAGAATTAAATAGTTATTTGAATCCAATAATTAATATTAATGATTTCGATGATGAAGCATATATTTTAATTCACATAAGGTTGTTTGTTTAGAATGTATTTCATGGTAATAGAAAATTTGTTTTTTTACAAGTGAGTAGCTAGAATACCATACACCAACCGTGGGTGTTCAACAAAACGAATTTAGAATTCTCGAGTGATTTAATTTAAAACTGAACTCGAATTAGATTCAAAGGATTCATATTCACATTCGAATTCGAATTCACCCCAAAAATTTATAATTTTATTCTTAAAACTAATAACCTTTAATATATAAAATTAACTAAAGAAGAAATGAAACTCAAAATAGGAATTTAAGCTATAAAAAATATAATTTGAATAAATATATGTATACATAACTTATTTTTATAAAATATATACTATGAATAAGAATATTATATGTATATACAAAAGTATATGTGTATTTTAGTTTGAATTTCAAATCGAATCGGAACTCACAAATTCAAATTTTGGTTCTAATTCGACAAATACTTCGATTGAACTCAAATTTGAAAATTTGAATGTATTTTCAAACTGGGAATTCCAAATCGAATCAATTAAAGTTCGAGCTTTTCGAATCCGATTTAATTGAAAACAACTATTAGGGTTGAATATATATATAGAATATATATATATATATATATATATATATATATATATATATATATATATATATATATATATATATATATATTAGACTATATATATATTATATATATATATATATATATAATATATATATTCAATTTTATAATCCAAATTTATATTTCCTTTTTTCCTTATTCTTTGGTTGAGTGTGTGCAGGCTTTTCGTGCGTGTGGCCTAACGAAGCGTTTCCTCTATAAAGCTCGTGCGGATCTTGGATGTAGATGGAGCTCTGAGTTTAGCGCTAGATCATTATATTTGTTGTGAAGGCTCTGGGTTTGATAGATAGTCTTATTGTTTGTTTAAATTCTCTATTGTCTTTTAGAACTTTAAGTTTGTATTCTCAGTTCCTTGCATTGATGAATTGAGTTCTTAGTGTTGACACTTCCAATTTGTTTTTACTTCTTGTTCAGGGATTGTTTGGTATTACTCATATCTAAGTATATTTTGGGATTGTGCCTCTTGTTTACATGCTGTTGGTGATTGATATCATGCATGTTCTTGACAATTTCTGTCGTAATTTACAGATGCAATTGAGAGGAGGGGAGTAAGGCCCCTACTGAGAGCAATTGCAAATTTTGTTTACATATTCATTCTTGAAGCAATTGGACGATGGTAAGTGATTAGTGTTGTATTAGACTTTTAATTATATTTGTACTTCTTTTCTTTTTTACTGTAAGTGATTAATTTTTCTAATTATAGTACCTTTTTTTTTGCCTTTTTTTTTTTGCCAACTCCTACTTACGTCACTATATCGCAGGAAGAGTGGTTTAATATTTTCGCTAATACTATGTTAAATTAATTGTTCGTTTTACATGTAAGCAAAACCTACTCACACGTTTTTTCTCCTTCTGAATGCCACAGCGAAAAACTTTATTAAAAACCAAAACCATGTACAAAATCCCACTATCAAGAAGCTAGAAGGGACCACACAAAAATACAAAATACACCAAGAAACACCAAAAACAAAGAAAATAACCTGATGAACAAAAACAAACATGAAATATAAATTTTTAAAAAAATTATTAGATATTAGGTTTATTAGCATTAGCTTACGGGCACAATTGGTATTTAAGGTTTACATTCTATACTTTGTATATTCTAATCACTTTGTCAATCAGTTATTCATGTATCTTAAATGGTATTAGATTTTTAAGATTCTGATTATTGTCTTCCATTATATATTATAAAAATGATAGCCATCACCATCAAGTTCAAACTTTAGACATGACGGTGTGTCGCCACTGCCGTTGCCGATGTCGTGTAACACATTCGTTTATAGTTTCATTTCTTCTTTATTTTCTAATTTCCATTGAAAAAACATTGAAAAAAGTTTCATTATTAGTTTAAAACTGAAGCCTAACATTCATCTTTTGGTACGTCTATCATCATTTTCTTGGTTTGTTCTTCAATTACAGCTCTTAAATTGCAACGGTTGCTTTTTTCTTCTCTTTTATTTATCGGTGTTTTATAGTCACACCAAAGATGACGGTCCACGACCACTGATTCAAAGTATGGTTTGATTAGATTTTTTATTTATTTATTTACAGTTCTCATGTCTTGATCCACGAATCCAAAAGATCGCCGCCTGACTACTGCCACTGAATATGCTTTCATTTTTTTCTTTTTAAATACACAAATCTCATGTCTTAATTTACGGACCCAAGAGATCGCCGTCTGCTAAAATCATTTCGATATCTCTCATACATACATTTATTTAATATATACTAATTAGCAACTTAAGGTTGCTTTGGTTGTTGTACTTTGTGTACCAAATATTGTACATAGCTTTTGTTTTTTTGTTTAATTAATTTTTATTATAAACCTAATATTTTTACATCTTTTATAATTTAATCTCTATAACTTTTTATTTTCAACTTTGATCCCAAACTTTTCATCATTTACAAATATTTCATTTTACATCTCGGTCTAGATTTTGAGAGTTTACACGGTGTAACGTACGGGTGTACTTCAACGTTATTACACTAATTTTTCCTCATTTAACGGCCCTGTTGCAACATGCGAGTCCTAGATCGACTATAGCTTTTATTGTTTTTTACGTTTCACGTACGTGGTTCATTGTTTTTACGTCTACTTTACGTTCGTTTTTACGTCTACTTTACGTTCGTTTTACTTTTTAATTTTTAAGTATTTTAATGCGAGTCTTTTTGGTGTTTGCGGTCATTGACTGTAATGTGACATTGGTGTTACTTGACACGGTTTTACGTCTCATGTTGCAGCGCGAGGGGCTTAATACTAGTTCATACTAATTAGTTAGTAATATATAAATGAATACATAATATTAGAAATTAGAAAATATAACGTATTTGATTAAATAACAAATTTAATCTCAGAGAATCTAGTGTTTAATATATATGAATAAATAATATATGAAAAATTAGATTTACTTTTAAAGTTAACTTTTTATATAAACCAAAACAAGATATCAATGATATATATTAATTATTTTAAAGTTAACTTTTTTATATAAACCAAAACAAACTATCAAGGATATATAGTAATTAAAATATATAAATCTTTATTAGTAAATAAGTGGACTTATATAATAAATTGTTCCCAAACCAATTTTATATGACCCGATCTATTCCAACTGAATCATTTTAGCCCTAACTCGTTTTGATCTCACCTATCTTTACATGTTTCATTTTCAGCCATACAACAAAATATCCTGCATTCGTCTCTGATCGCAACCACACTGTCTCTTTTGGTGCCATTGTTGTAGTCCTATATTCCGCTTTAGCAGTTGATAGCGAAACAATGGGCAGTGGTTTACTACACCACATAATTGCTCCTTGACCAATACTAAAACATATCATGTAGTTGAGTGCCTCGTGTCTACATTACTGGCATAATCTGCGTCATAAAAACGCACTAAACTAGCTTCTCTTCAAGGTCCTACGTGTAAAATCTAACACGTAGATTTCGCGTTAGTTGTTCAATACTAGCTTCAAAGTAACCAGTTGTTATCATTTCGTCTACATACACGAGAACAACGATTAACTTTGAACCATTGGACTTAATGAATTGAACAAGCATGCATCTACCTTGGACATAATGAAATCATTATGTTGCAAAAACACTCATCTTGCTAGACCATGACTTCAAGGATTGTTTTAGCATGTATATCACCTTTCTTAACTTACACACATAGGTTGGAATTTCATCATTTATAAAGTCCTTAAGTTGCTCTATATGTATTACATGATCCAAATCCCCGCAGAGAAATGAATTCTCTACGTTCGTTTGATGCAATCACCAACCTTTACTCGCAACCACATTTAGAACAACTCGTGTCTTTGTCAACTTTGCCACCGGACTAAACATGTCCTCGTAATCAACCCCACATTATTGAGAGAACCCTTAGGATACTATATGGGCTTTGTACCCGTCATCAGATCCGTCTGCTCTTCGTTTTATCATAAAGACCCACTTGTAATTACAAGAGACGGCGTTCATGTCAGCAGGTCTTGGTACTAATTCCCAAGTTTCATTCCTTTCCATCTCCTCGATCTTTGTTTCATTATACTCGGGTTTTTTGCATGTTGTATAATACATTTCTAGTTCAATTTCGCGTGGTTCAGTTACTACAACATTAACTACATACTTAGGGTTTGTGTTTCTAACCCTTGAGGACCTTTTAGTCGTTTAGTTTTCAAGCTTCCATAGGTTGATTCATGAACACTCGTATTCTAGGGTTGTTGTCTTAGTCTTGGGTCTAAATTCTGATCTTGGACTTGTGGCCGAGTTTACTAGTTCATTAGTAACTTATATTGGTTGATCATCTTCATTAAGGTTTAAATTAACCTTTGAACTCTCTAACTCTCCTTGATTATATCGGTTCCAGTAGTACCTTCCTTTCTTTAGACCACCAATGTCAAAACCCCGCTAGTAGCAGAAACACGAGAATACGACATATGGAATTGTCATTACACATTGAGGTTCTAAGAGAATCACTATCCGTCAACTGACGTCTCCTGACACATAAAAACAAGTGCCAAGTACAGTCAATCCTATAACGTTATACCATAATAAGCAAAACATTCCAAGGTCCGTATTTCTAAGGTCCGTATTGGAACAACCATGCATAAATACAAACCAAACTAAGTACATATCCAACAAATACAATCCAAATTTAACAAATATAACTCAAAAACAAAATCCAAGTAGTCCATAAATTAACTTATGATCCAATGGGAGCGGTGTCATCTAAGGTCCACATACCAAGCTCTTAAGAGTTATTACCAAAAAACATGCTTTAAAAAGAAACACACATTTGTGATTTCATAGGTTATAAGTATAAAAGGCATTGCAGAGTGAGTCATTTACAAAATATGTGTATGTGTAAGAGAGCATTGTAGTCATAAAAATCAATATAAGCCCATGATCAGTCCAAATAACCAGATGATATTCACCTTAGGACACGCACAAGCCATTTCAGTCTTAGATAGTATACAGAAAACAATGATGGGTTGTCATCCTGTTAGTATTAATAATACCTTTCTATGACAGTGCAGTCCAAATCCAAGTAAGAGTACATACTTATGAAGAAAAATAAAGACTTGATCCTATGACTAAAACCACACATAGTAGTCAAAATTAATTTGAAAACATGGCATTGAACAAAACCAATCAATAAGTTTTTCTCCCAAGTAAAACATATTATAAAAGGCTACAGAACTCACCTCGAGGGTAGCACAATTCAAAATCCACAACAAGTAAAGTAGTAGCTATAGATACACAAAAGAATTACTAAAGGTCAAGAAGACCTAATTAGGTGTAATCCCCATAGTCCGGTCCTTAATGCCCATGTGGTTCTTATTTTTGATAAATATGTGATTCATTTATCTTTCCAAGTCTAATGTCTAACCTTAAATCCCCAATCCCCTCATATTAGTTTTCTAGTCATTAACGTATACTAAGTCGTCGTCGTTCTTTGATGTACATTTATTAGTCCAAGTTCAATGAGTTATTAATATTAGATATTTTATCTTTAAATGTCTTATAATCCCTTATGGAACATAACTATTGACTTTGATTTATTTATTTAGTCTCAATTCGTAACAATTAGGTTTATAACAATATTTCAGCTTGTACAGCTGATCACGCACTGGTCTTGCGTAGGCTGATTGGAGGTCGAAGCGATAACAAAATGTCACGTATTAGAACGTCACGAATAGGTATCGTTGGAAAGGTAAGACCTTAAATTGACTTCTAGAAAAAGAATTACCTCATTTGGACAAAGTAGGAGGGAGATATGTCTCCACGAACACAGCTCAACATTCTGCCCCAATATAATAGCTTTTACCTTTGATTTTGTTTATAGCAATTGGAGGACCAAACGATGTCGAAAAGACGCGATTCCACTTGGGTTATTTAGAGGCCATGTCTTTGATGTTAGTAAGATAAAGGGGGCATAGCTGCATAAGAACAAATATAAATAATAAAAAATAAAAAGTCAACACTTGTTTTAAAGATCAATACTATAAATGTTACATTCAACCAACAATCATGACCATGCAACGTACTTTGAACAAAGTTGTATGGATTAGACAAAAACTTGTAGATGCAGGTGGGAAAAATGAGCCCACGAGTGATGGGTCAGAATGGGTTCAAATTGGTTTGTCCTTTTAAAGTATCGGAGCTCATCTTTGAACTCTTGCTTCTAGTTTTATCTTTGATGTAATAAAAACAATTTGTTTTGTTCTTCAAATTAAGCTTTGAACATGCATTGGAATAATAGATTTCAATTGTTAGTTTGTGGTTTAAATTGTTCTAAGAACAATCTTGGAGCTTGAAATCTAGATACCAATATAAGCAATCTGCAATATAAGATGAGAAAATGGTTTATTTGTCAAATTATAAATAGGTCAACGGTCAAATATGCCAATAATGAACCCGTTAAAGCAAGTCAAAAAATAACGGTTTATTTGTATAAATATACTAAAACCAATTAGTGCATGAAACGATCGATAAATCTAAAACATCTCAAATATGTTTACCGAGCAATCCAGAAAAACAAATGAAAGGCAAGAAAATATAAGTTTTATTAACCTTTTCCTGAACAACCCAAAAAGACAATGAGTGCCTAATTATATTTAACCTACTCTTTTAAATAATTACCTGCTCATCTTGACAAAATAAATTTGATAAATATTTGGGTCCGGTGCTTTTATTGTAGAGCAGACTTGCACCTAAAAAATATATATAGAATAAAACTTTAACAGAAACCAAAAGACCACATGTATATATAGAGGAATTATGAAGATTTAGGTGAATTAAAAGGTAGACGTGACAACATGAGCTAGTTGGAACTGATAAATACTGTAAATTCTAGCGGGTGTTGGGTCACTAGGCTGACGTACCAAATTTATTTCATAAAAATTAATGCGTTGAATATGATTATATACTCTGAATGAGATTGATGATCATCCAATGTATATGTATAACCAAATTAATTCGGCATTTGAACCTATTTCAAACATTTGACTCATTCAATACTTTCTATCTAGTTAAACTTGAGTGACCTAAGTGAAACATTTTCAAAACTTGATTACTTATTCTGTAAAGTTACCTCTAAATAAAGAACACGTGACATGACAGAACCCAACAAAATTCAAGACAATTTCATGTTTCATAGTAGAAAGTAAATAAAGAAGCATTTACCTACATTAACTACTAGTTTTTTCGAGATGCTAAAGTTCAGCTGATCGGACTAGAAGACCTTCCTAACACTTGTTTAAAGTTTATGAACTGGCCAAGCAAAGGGGTTGTGCCAAAGGGGCGGTGAAGGGTACGTTAAAGCCCAAGGGGCACTACAAGATTTTTGCCCTATCGCGACGACACATGTCGTCGCCATAGGTGTCAGTTGTCGTCGCCATAACCTGTGGCGACGACATGTCGTCGCGATAGGAATAGTCGCCGTAGTTTCGTCGCAATAGGTCAAAAAAGTCGTCGAGGTAGACTTTGTCGCCATTGTCACCTATCGCGACGACATGTCGTTGCGATAGGCTCGTCTATTAATATTTCCTCAATTTTTTTAATTCAAAAATTAAAATAAAATATCTAATCCGTGGACCCTATGGCGACGACATGTCGTCACCATAGGTATCTTAATATAATAAATAAAAAATAGAAAATAGATTAAATTAATAAAATTATTTTCTAATTTACCTATGGCGACGACATGTCGTCGCCATAGGGTTCTTGATTAAATAATTTAATTTTTAAATTTTGCTTTTTTTCCAGGTTTTTTACCTAAATAATTTCCCAAATCAGATACGCAGAAATAAAACCTAAATATTATCAATACTTAAACATAGAGCAAACAATTCTAATTAAGTACATACCAAACAACACAAAAGTATCAAACTAAACATATCTTAAGTTTTACAACCCTAACAAATTAACTTCCTAATTATCGTCATCTTCATCATCTTCGTCGTTATTGGGATTATGTTTTTCTTCTTTCAAATTCATTCATCCTTTCTTGCATTTCTCGCATTTGTTGCTTTATTGCTTCCATTTCTTGTTTCGAATGTGATGATGACCCGCTTGATTGTTCATAACGAGAGATATTTTTTACTTTTCGTCCAACACCTCTCGTATGACCACGCTTTTCTCCTAATGCAAGCTCTAAACATTGCATCTCATTAACGGGCGACTCTCCCGCCTCCATTTGCATTTGGGCGTATTGATTTTTAATTTTACCTGCAATTTTAAAGAATCAAAATGAAAAGGTATTAAGATTTTAAGTTGTTGTTAACTTAAAATATAAGTTGTTAACTAAGTTGTTAACTAAGTTAGGATTTAGCAAGTTCTGTATATAAGTCATTTCGTTATGGTTCACGTACGAATTGTAATCAGGTTCTTTAAGTTATATTTTTCCTTGGTTATATAGTACTATTAAGATTTATCCATTTTGTTTGTTTTATGTTGTTTTGATATCAAATCAAAACTTGACTACTTACCTTTGTTCTCACAACACTTCGTTGTTGCCCATATAAACAAATTATGTTGCGAGTGAACTTCTTTTGATACTTTGTAAACGCTTAGACTTAAACCAGAGCCGTTTGGTCATAAACCGGATTGGCCTGCACCCGTTACCGTTTTGTCTATTTGGTGAGGGAGCTTTGTTTAGCAGGTTTTAGATATCAAGCATTCCCAAGATGATAATTTCAATGTGGTCATTCCCCTTTTGTTGGCAATTAGTTTTCACTATGACACCAATGCTTTAGCTTGTTGTTTAATCTTTTCGAATGTAACTTTTATGTATTATTTGCAAAATTGAAGTGATTTTCATGTGTTAATTACCAATCATATCTTGTTAATCCTGTCATGAACTCAGAATGTTCTTATAAAATCCCCCTAATCCTTCATAGAATATATAATATATTACTTATTGCAGCTCCGTACTTAGAACAAACAGGACATTGCATCATTTGGGTTTTGGTTTATATAATCCACTCACCATTTTCACCTTCCTTCTTATATAGTTCTGTGTATTTATAACAATCATCACATATATTACTTCTCACACTTATAATGCTAATTGAGAATAATAACTATAGCTTAAGTTTGAAAAAATATTCTTATTATTGATCTACTTATAGTACTTTCAATCATTGCCTTAAAAAAAGCAATTTAATTCATATGCTATTCAACAAAAAGTTACAGTGATTCGAAGATTGAGAGGTTGCTCCCAAAACAGACTAATTACTTCATAACTAACCAACTTGATTAAATCCAGACTTTTTACAGTGATTTAGTTTTCTTCTTCATCCCACATTCAAAATCATCTAAACATTTTTCTTTATAAATACCTACAAAGAAGAAGAGCTTTCATCATCTGAACAACTACACTCTCTCCTTCCATGAAATCCATCAAAAACCGCAGTCGGGACTACTGGAACTGAAGACACGTGAACCGAATTAACCATCATCCGCTCATTTAACATCGCGACTTCTTTGCAGACCGCATCAAGAACCCCAAGAAATCCCTCACAACCATGAATATCCGCAACGGGTGAGCTTCTTCTTTAGCAGAGTTCCCATGGAAGTATTCAGTGATCTCTTTCACTAACGAAAGTGTTTCACTTTCTTGAACTTGAATCTTGATCACCTCCGGTTGTGCAGCCTTCAAGAATCTGCTCATTGAATCAGAAAACTTTGTGCTTTCCATCAGCTTAACGACGTTGATGGTGTTAGCATCCCGTTTGAGAGTCTCAAGACATCTGCTTTAAGAACATCTGAATCCATTGCTGCAGCTTTCTTCACATGTGAAAGCTCAGAACAGAGGTTTGAGATGGTTTGAAGACCGTTTACGGGCTTTGTGGTTTTGGTTTTGGGTGTCGTGTTGGTGAGCCGGGCGCCTTCGGTTCTTACTATCTCTTGAACCACAAAGTGTAAAAGAGTCGTTTTGCAGTCAGCACCCTTGACATCAACCAGTTTGAGGAGGGTGTCGAGCTTGAATGCCTGGGCGTCACCACGGTTCGTGCCAACATTCATACGGTTACCGGTCTTGAGAACCGCTTCTAGAAGCTTTAGAAACATTCTGTTGTTTCTAAGTTCTTCACAAGCAGCCTGTTTAACATTCAACAATCGTAAACCATCAACAATAAGTTATGAACTGATGAAAATAAGCTAGATCAATGGTAATTACTAATTACTATATACCTCGAGAGTTTGAAACGATCTTTTTAGGTACTCAACCTCGGTATCAAAACAGGAAACGTAGAGCATTACACCGATTCTTTTAAACGCGAATGGTACATCAAGAACCGCTTTGAGGAACTTCTCGGCTGGACCAAGCTTATAAGGCGAGTCATCTCGATAATCTTTTAGTTTGCGCTCTTCTTCTTTAGTAGGAACCGCTTTTAATAAACTTCAAGAAGCTCGGGTTTGAGTGCATCTACATTACCTATTGACACACATGATTCAAGATAAAAACTAGTTAATTCTTCTAGCATTACAAGTTTATCACACATACAAACAAACACACCCAGTAAAATCTTTCGCATAACAAAGAGCTACTAAGACTAACACCAATGCAGCATTATGACATACAAAGTGATAATTGAAATGAAGTAAACTACCTTCTATAAGTGCATCACAAACTTCTTCAGTTGTCACATTAAGCGCGCGCAATGCGATTGAGATGTTGGGACTTCTTTGGATCAAGAACCTGGTTTTCATGATCAATCACTGAAGGAAGAATCACGCGTTTTACAGGCGATTTTTCGTTGAATTGGTTGGATTGGTGGTTTTACAATGAACAATGTCTCAATCATCTCTTCATTTAATCTGTAATCAACATCCCCAAATCACAATGTAAGTAAATACATAACAAAAACACACAAACAATACATAGTGACAAGTGAATCGATCGTTTTCTTACTTAAACGAGCTTGATTTGAGATGATCCACACCATTTCACGATCAGAGCTTGCTTTTACTTTATCCCAATGAAGGGGGTTCAGTTTTGGTTTGGGGTTTGTTCTTTTGTTTCAAGATTTTCTTGATTTTCCGGCGAGATTCCGATAGGAAAAATGTGAGGCTGTTGAGTGCTTACAGTCACAGGCTTGAAGGTTTTATCAACTCCGGTGGGTTCAACCGAGTTACCGGCGCCGGAGTGTGATCTCCGCAACTTCGCCGGCGGCGGAGGCGGCGGCGGGATTCTCACCGGAGAGAAAAGTTGCGATCGTTTGATGAGTTTGACAGTCTGGGTGATGACTCTAAGCTATCTTTACTCAAACCCACCTCTGGTGACGGAGGTTGCCGCCGGCGGCGGCGGCGGCGGTGGCGGAGCCGGGCGGGACGGCGGAGGAGCGGTGGCGATAGCCACCAGATCCGCGACTTAAATCTTGAATTTCTAGGGCTTAAACTCCCGGCGGAGAAATACTCAACGAAATAGACCTCGCCGGAGAACCAGAGCCGACGATGAGTACGACGACGACGAACCCACCCCACCACCGGCCACCGCCGCCGTCGCCGCTACTCCACCATTGCCGTCGGAAGCTCTAGGAGAGTAAAAACGCCTCAAACTCAGAGGTTTCATAACATCATGTCGGAGAACAGTATGACGACCACCGATTTCGCCGCTCAACGGCGGCAAAGGGCGGAGCTCCGGCGAACACTTTATTCAACCTTGAACTACCATCACCACTATTATTACTTTCACGAGCATCAGTAGCATCAATTCCACCATGGGAGTTTACAAGAGTCCCCAGAAAAGAAACTCCGAGCTCGTTTCCGACGGCCGATTAGCTTCGGAATCCGATTATAACTGTTGGTATTATTATTCCCACCATTATCATTATTACTTCTTTGAGGCTTTCGTCACTAAAAGACTGTGAATCTTCATAACTTCTTCTCCGTTTATGAACTCTCAAAACTACAACAATTGAAAGAATAATAAAAGCTGCAATGGCGAGAGTAATGGCGATGGGGATGAGTTTTGAAGAAGGTTTTTTGGGCTCCGTGTGAAGTGGGGAGGCTGAGACTGGAGATGTTCGCCGGAAAAGATGCAGAGCGGTGGCGGTGCGGAGGGCGGAGGAGGTGGTGGTGATGGAAAGATTGGAAGAACGGTTGGTCGTCCGGTGGCGATGTGGTGGGGGTGGGGGCGGAGAGGAAGGGATGTTTAACGGTGGTGGTGGTGGTGGTGGTGACGGTGGAAGGGCGGTGGGTGGTTGTGATGGTGGTGGAGTCGGAGCTTCTGCCGGAGGGACGATGGGGTTGTTCTGTGGGAAGAAAGGTTGGTGGAGTGTACGGCGGTGGTGGACGGTGGTGGTGGTGGGGTGGTGACGGTGGCGTAGGTGGATGTTAACAGGAGGAAGATGAAAAAAGTATGCATTTTCATGGGTGGATTTACACGATGGACCATGATTGAAGATGAAAGAAAGAGGGTTTTCATGATATTACAAGATTTTACAAGGTCATGTCATACTTTTTTTAAATTTACTTTTTGTTTACAAAACCTATAAAGCTATTTTAAACTATACTAAGAACTATTTGATATCAGTTTATCACTTTATCTGGTCCAGTCAGATCTAAGTACTGACCGAGTAAGTAATTAGATTATTTGATTTTCTTCCTCACCTTCTGACCGAGTCCCTTGCTTCTGACCCATCATTTCCCTTACTTCTGACCGAGTACGGCTTCCCCTGCTGCTGGTCGAATCATTCATACACGCAAGTTCAAACAAAGCCTAACTACAATCTATATACGGTTCTGACTATAACTACACCACCTTTTTGATCTCAACCAAACGACCGTCTGAATTTCATCACAAACGATTGTAAAAGATATGACCCATAAGATTTCATACAACCATAGAATTATCATTTGAGATAACTCAAACGGATCGTTAAAAGAGTAAGAGGTAAGAGATTTAACATGCTTTGTAATTGTCATTTGACAAAAATCATAAAACAACCATTTATGTACGAGCAAACGACTGTTTACAAATAATGTAACAATAGATATAGACTTAAATTATATGAACACTCAAATTTTTTAATTAATGCGTTCAAACCGCTATAAGATAATGTAGCAATAGATTTTAGATAGTGTGGATATAGCGGGATTATTTTAGGGGGTATAATTTACATTAATATCCCAGATTTTACAGTGATTGCATGAAAGTGATGGAGTGTTCTGACCCCTGAAGGGTTGTTTACAGCTAAGATTCTTGATAGAAAATCCGAGTAGTTATTGATAGATGATGATTGTTTTTTGGTAGTTGTGATATGTGCATAAGAAGTTGTATGTTTATTGTTATTTGGTTTTTTGGGTGGGAGAAGGGACTGACAAATTATTTGGATTCTGGTCATGTATGGCTCTTTTTTCAACGGCAACTTGGATACCAATACGTAAAGTGTTGGATAAATGGATCTCTTGTAATCTATTTATTTTTTATGAAAATGATTAAAAATAAAGTGTTTTATACTTTTAATTTATTTAATGGGAAAGGTTTAAAAAAACCCCAATATTTTAAATCAACACCCCAAAATTAATATGTGGGTTGTCTAGCTCATACGCATCGTATAGGGGGGTCGTATAGCTTTATACGGGGCATATAACCCCTCTGACAGCCCCTGAATTTTCCTTGTATCAGTGTCGAAATTTGTTATACGCGTCGTATAGTCCTATATGTGTCGATAGGAGGGTCGCATAGGGCTATAGGGGGCGCTAGCCCTCTGGCAACCCCCTGAATTTCCTTCGTTTTCAGTGCCTTCGACCCTATATGCCGCATATAGATCCATACGCGCGTATAAGGGGTGTTGATTTAGATGGGTGTGGTCTCTTTATTAGTACCATTTTAATAGTAATAGTAATTATCAGATATTTGGATTTTTTAACTCATATCTTTTCAACACAAACAATTATCAAATATCAGACTACAATTATGAGCAATATTTTTATTTACTTTTACGTTATTATATATACTTTTTTTATTTTGTGTTTTAAATCAGTATTCTTTGTATTTTAGGATAAAAACGTTTTGGGGAATGTTTTTTTTTTCAATAGTGGGATACCTTGTTATCAAAACTTTTCTGTTAAAAAATTGTCGTTTGTGCGTGTTTTGTCTTTATCATCCCAAAAACTTATTTTGTATTGAATCTCCACGTTTATCAATTACATCCAAAAATTTAACATGTAAAAAACTAACCATTTAAATTATAAAATTACAAAAATACCTTTTCATATATAAACAAAACCCCCCAATTGTGCAACCCAAATTTGTTTTCATGTATGTCGACCTATGTGGGGAGAGAATTTACATACTGTTGAGAAGATATCACCGAGCAAATCACTTGTGTGGTGTGCAACCCGACAGGGTTCTCTGTTCATGTGGTTCGACGTCACTTGTCTGATCCTGAAAACAAGTTCACCATGGGCATCGTTCTTTGTTCAGAAACTCAACACCAAAGCAAATGCAAGCAATTCCAATACTCCTATTTGTTGATGATTTTTGATACTCAAGTTTAATGAAAGAAATATTGGTGAATACTTGAGTTGAATTAATACAAATTTTGAACTTCAATCAAGAGCTTTATAATGTGTTTTATGAAACTTTTAAAACTATCATGAATCAATTTTATGTCAAAATTGATAGGGAAGAGTATCCTTCGCTTGTTCTCCAATTGGTTCCCAAAAACATTGGCATGTGTTGTTTCTATGCTTATAAAACCAAAGATACTTAAGACTTTTGAAATTAATTATGACACGTCTAAACACTGTATTTCTATAACAATTTTTTTGGGTATCATCAACGTGCTTTGAAGGATGGCGTCCGTGCTGTATCCTTTGCCTATGCAAGAACTAGTTTCCCATCTTTCTCTTACAATTTTACTCACGTATAGACTCGATTCTCACCGTGTGTAGATATTGTATGTTATCCGTGTGTAGACATATATAAGTGTTGTTGTACCGTATAAAATTAAAATGTTTTAGCGTCAAGTTTAATTAGTTCATGAGTGATAAAATAAGTAGATTTCTCTTTAATTTCTATATTCCTTTTATTTTGACATTGGCCCATGGAAGGACAAGATAGGTATTATAACGGATCTATCCCTTTTATGCTTTTTCAAGACAGAAACGCTCTTGTTCTCATAGAGTGCTCTTTGTATCTCTACCTTTTTTATATAAAATAAAAACTTAAAAAAGTAAGTTGATTAAAGGTGTACAAGTCAATAATTGCTATATGGAAATCATATGCCATCTACATTGGGTCTTCATAATCAATCATCTTGATCTCTAAATCATGGACTTAGAATATTTTCTACATCAACAAGTTTCTATTGATCGATTAATCTAGCAAGATGTTAGACTACAAGACGAAAGAAAAATACAACAAAGTCAAAAGATTTGTGAGATCATGAGAAACTAATCCAAATCATAAATATATCTAATTTTAATCCAAAAAATGAAGAAGACTTGTCTCCAATACTATACAAATACACTGGTCTTTTGTTTTTTAATAAACTTCGTTTCTTACTTGCTATAGAAACCAAAACGTTATTGGGATGATCTTTTATTGTAAAGAACATATTTTGTTGAGATCCTACTAATTGCTGGTCTTTAAAAAAACCTTAACTTTTTACGGTGTCTGTTTTTTGAAGCTGAACTAAAGGGTCGTATCCGATTATTTCATATCCAATTTTCCTCACGAAATTAGCCTAGAACTTTTACTAGGTTAATAGTGTTAGAGCTTAAAGTCTTTAAACTATAACCCTATTCAGATTACATATTGTTAGATAATATTCCTCTATATTTTTAATGTTTTTATAGCAATCAAACTTATTAGTTAATTAAGTTATATCTAAGCTAACATATTGTTTATTCAAAAAAATGTTAAACATAGTCTTCAGGTTATAATTAAAATAACTTTTTACGGTTCTTATTTCTTTTTGGAACAGCAAATTTGATGGTTAACATATACTGACGATATACATAACAATTTAAACATTAGTGGTCGATTATTTTTGTTTGTTGATGATTATAAAATTATTATTAAACTAAAATTATTAAATTATTTAAACACAAAGTTATATATAGCAAAACAATTTTTTTACTAAAATGTAAATCAAACTTTTATCTCAAGTTAATGAAATGTTGAAGTGGACCATTTGTACTGTTCTCAAGCAGGAGTCAAACATTCGTACGCGAGAAAAACTGTGAAAGTCAAAATTACCGTAAATCACGCAATTCACGCACACGCGGAAATTTGACGTCAAATTCAAAGAAATCGGAGCAAATTCACACTTGATTCATTAGTTTTAATGGGATTTTTAACGCTTTTAGTTGTTTTTAATTTTGTTTATTTCTAGAAGATAACTAACGTGTATTAAATCAATTTTTAACTTTTAAAAATCTTGAACTTAATGATCTTAGATTCTAACATTCTATTCGAGATTATAGTGTTATATGTTAATCAGTAACGGAACTAAAACTTATATTCACTGATCATTATTTCTTATAAACAACCATAGGATATTAAAACCTTATACATTTGACGATCAAACCAAAGCTTTATACCTTGAAAGCAACTAGCGTCTTGCTAGTTGACTGGGTTCACGAAAAAGTTCCAAACTGTGCAACAATTATAACTTGAAACGGCAATGATGGTGATGGTTCACGGCGGCGGCGGCGGTTAAACTTTTTTATAATTTAACTGTTAATTTTTAAAGTTTACTCATCTTTTATTAATTACTTCTCTAAATAATCAATCATCATTAAGTTAATTGGCAGATCGTAAATCATAAAATGAAACACTTACACATAATTATTTGTTATTGTTTAAAGTGTAATTTTTTAGACCGTAGCTCGATAATAACATTGATTTATATTGATAATCAAACATCTAATATCTAACATATTCAGCTTAATTAGTTGGAGACGGGATATACTATGTTTGATTGCGGTTTGGCTAATTCTCTCTTAAGTCGTCTTAAACGTCTTTCCACACATGCTAGAAAAAATAGGTATTTCTGTAACATGTGTACGAATTTATACTATTTTAGATTACTAGGAACAACTTAAACAATGATAAACAATTACTAAAATCGTCTAATAATTACAAAAAGAATAATTATAAATTCCATTTATGCTATTTTAATAAGAAATTATAAAAAAACATAGATACTCTAAAGCAAGAATATCCGGACAAAGATAGATTGGATTCATGGCATCATTACTAATTAATTGCTATTGCATGTTTATATTGGTATTTTACATCACTTTTTGTCCTTTCCACGAAATTTATACTAATTAAAGAGAGGTTTGTCTTATAAAGTAACGTGCTTTGGCACCACAAATTGTCTAAATGTTATTATGTTGTACAAGTATGCTTTAGATATATAATAATTTAATAATTATTTATTATTATGGTTCTTAGTTTAATTTATTTTATTGAGTTTATTTTTGTCTAATTAACAAATGTTTACCTTAAATAACTTAGGTCTTTTGAGTTTGTATTCGAATTCTTTTCTTGTATTAGTTACTAGTTTAAAAATACATATAACAGCTCGTGTAATACATATAACCTCGTGTGTTACACATGTTGACTAAATATTTATATTTATATCTATACTCTCTAATGAATAAAAGTCTTGATTGAACATGTACCCAAATCCTAGAGCATGTAAAATTGTTTTTTTACATAGTCCACCTAGGCTATGATTTTAACACGTGTCGTTACTAGTATGAAAGTTTACCATTTAATGATACATTATTCTAAAATATAAAAGATATTAAAAAATTATGTTTAATATATATATATATATATATATATATATATATATATATATATATATTAAAAACATAATTTTTTAAAATAAAATTATATAAAAATATGAAGTTTTCCATTACAAAAAACTTTTAAGAAATGACATTGTTTTAAAAAAAGTATTTTTAAAAACAATTGAAGTGTTAAAAAACAATTTTTAAGCAAAAGTTTTTTAAATATGAAAGGTTGGAAAAATATTGTTATTATTCTACTACATAAAATAGTTAAATTATACATAATTTTAATCATATTTATTTCAATAAATTATTTTAAAATTTCTAAATATTAATAAATAATAGTATTTAAAATGTTCATTCAACCCGTGCATCGTATTATTTTTAAACTATTGTAAAATAATTGGGTATATGGGTTTAGATATGAAAACCAATGTGAGAATGCAAGAGAAAGTGATAAGTGCCTATAAATATTTCTTTTATTAGTATAGATAAATTTGAGACTTTTGAGGGTTAAATTTAGTTTTTCTTTTCTGTTTTGTTTGAGTATTGATGAGAACACTTTTTAAGCTATAGGAAAAATCAAAAGGCAAACTAATGAGGTTACGATAGAGGCTAGATTTCATGATTAAGAGCGTCTTTGATATAAAAAAATTATTTTGTTTGGTGTGGGTTGTGACGATTTTTGTATAGATACTCTTAACTAGCATTTGAAATTAATCTTTTAGAAACAAAAACCTAAATGGATCAATTGCTGATACCAAAACCGGACTCGATTAACTTATATCAAACCACCACTACCATATCATTTCATTACAATGCTAATGTGAGTATATACTAGAGTTACTACTTACAAATTCATAGTATGAATACTTGGCTTTCTTTTTCTCAATGGCTATTGATTTTCAATGATTATTGGAAACTTCTTTTCACAATTAGTTCAATATAATGAGATGAATAGATGATGGTGGGAGATGAGTGAATTATTGGAATCACGTGATATTATTTTGTATTTTGTATGAGATGTTTCATTTATGTCATCATATTTAGATGATTTAAGTTTTGACTTCTCAAACGTCATGAAATGAGGTAACTTTAAGTAGATACATGTATGTATGGGGTACTAATTAGACTTGAGTTGTTAATAATAATTGACAAAATATGACAGGGAATGATATTTTTGGATTTAGAATTAAAGTAACTCTAATCATAGATTATTAAAGAGAAAAGAGTGAAGTTTTGGATCAGGTGACGGTTGATAAGCACATTAGTAATCTCTAACATGTGCATATACACCTAGTTTTGTCATACATTACTGAGATATGCGCATTTAAGAAGTTTATTTGGTAGAAGAAGATAAATATGTATATAAACTTTTAAGGTAAGGTTGTGGAGTTTGTATATATATGCAGGAAATAGTTTAACTTTAGGGAGAGGATGATGTATTTTCCATTGTTCTAAACTAATGGCATCATAAAACTTTAGGTTTATAGTGACTCAAATGTTGATTTTTTTAGTTTTTCATTTAATCTATTTATCCCTTTGTGATATTAATTAGATTTAAGTTAAACATCTTAGCCCAGTCCCTATGTAATGGTCATTCTCTCGTGTGCGAGGAGGTTAACTTGGTGCATGGCGAATTGCTGGAATATCGATCGTCACCCTACATCATCTTCACACCTTTACAAGAGAGGTGGTGGATCTTTGCTTCCTCTCTAGCCACTAAATTAATATGGCACATATTTGTTGTGCTAATTTTTCATCGTAACGACCATATTTTTTTTTCCAGTGAGACGTTTTGATGGTAAAGTGATGTGCATTTCATTGTAATGTTATGAACTTTAATCTTGTAAAGTATAAATGTAATGATTTTAAATGTAAAATAAAAAATGTATGTGTTTACCGGTATAAAAACAACCATAATTTATATAACATAAATTAAATATGGCTATTAATATATTAAACTAAATATATCTCTTTTATTAAAAAAATAAATTAGCACTAGTGGTCATGCACTATTGCCTTTCACAAAAGCTTAAATCATGGAATTGCTTTCCTTTAACCCTCCGTATAATTCCTTCGTCTGACACCTTAAATCATGGAATGGAATTACAATATAATATATTTTAGTTTATGCTAATTTCAAATTTGAATCATTTAAAATAATAACATAATCATGCACCAAAGTTTCAAATTGCCCAAAACCAATCATACTATTTCGTTACCGTTATCGAAATATTAACATAATTTAATATGTTTGCAAATTCATTGTCACTTTCAAAATCAGATATGCGGGGAAAAGGCAAAGCTATATCATGATAACGACTTCAATATTATTTTTCTAATTGAGTATTATCTTTATATTTTATGTGCGAACTACAATAACATATTTTGTGGCTAAAAACTTTTTAGAAAGTCATTCATTACTGCAACCATTTTAATATTATTTTTCTAATGTGTAGTTCTTTTGTTATCTACAATCCATATCAAACGTGTTGATGCTATTTAACTATTTAAGACACTATTTTTTTATAAACTTATTATCTCTATTGTTCATGATCAATATAAGATTTGTCTACTTGCATAAAAAGCTTAACCTGATATAATTGTGATATATATAAATAGATAAAATAGATATATAATTGTGTTAGGATAGAACTCAAAATTATATAAAAGTGTCACTTGACACTCATAATGGTACATGATATCTTAACGACGACTTGCTCATGTTCTTCATTATAGTTTTCAAACAAACCTGTTTTCATTTCATACTTGTTACATTTTAAAATAACAAGTAATCATGTGTTTTTTTTGTCGTTTTATCAAATAAACATTGATTTTTCAACATGTGGCACGATACAGGATGATAGATTAGTTCACGGTGTTTCATGATGGAGTTAAAGTTGTATCAGTAAACACCATGATGTAGTTCACTATTTTAATGTATACCTCTAAATTGGATTATCTAAAGAATTAAGCCCGAAAGAAAACGTAGCATGTTAGGGATTAAGCCCAAATAACCTCCTATAAATATAAGGTCTCTTCTCACATATGAAACATATTGTATCATCCTTCCTCTCATGTTCTCCAAATTCATGCATGCCCTTACGCACTAAGGAGAAAACGATGATGGCCATGACGAACATGGATCTAAGCGGATGCCCCTCTCCCTTCACAATAGAACCGAAGTGTGTTACTCTCACAAGACTAATTTTTTGTTATAACCATGTTTAGTGATAAATGTGAATTCAAGCGTGTTTGCTCCTATAACTTACCTTAGGGGCTGTTTGGCAATTTCTAAATGATTAAGTGCTGAACCAATAAGATGTATTAACCATTAATTGTTGAACCATTAAGAGCTAGTATATCACTTAACTATTCAAAGGCAAATGGCTAACCAGTTCAAATAAGAGGTCTTAACCATTCAACATTAGACCTCTTAACCATTCAGCATTAGTATGATGCTTAACCATTCATAGGCAAATGTCTAAACCATTCAGACATTTGTTTTCAGACATTTGTTTGCGCAAACAAACAATCTGAACCATTAATTGTTGAACCATTCAGACATCTGAATCATTAAGAGGCTGATTCAGATGCTGTCAAAAAGCTCGTTGGGGATGTTAACTTGACCCTACTTTTAATCAAATGTGACTTAATGTGCAAGACCCATAAACTCAATAGTAGCTATGTAACCTATATCACATACCTTCATTTTAATGTGACAGATGTCAAAAGTCAAAAGTAATTTACGCCAAAAAACTCTAAAAAGCATGATTTGCGTTTTTTAAGTCGTGATTTTTTCCTTGAAGTTTAAATTTTATCACCTTTAGAGAAGATCATATTTGTAAAAAGTAAACCATAGATTATTTTTTAGATTAATGTACACAATCCTATCATGACTCGAGCCCTTAACCTACATATCACATAACAACAATTTATTGTTATATTAAGTCATTATTCCTCCTATATTAATCAAAGGGGATTCACAAGATACAAAATGGTAGAGAATGTCAAGGCGTTACCATTTTTGTAGGTGACGAATAAATCAAAATCGTATAATGTATGTTGGGATCAACGTAATAAGCTTAATGTAATTGAGGGTTAAATCTGTGTTCTCTACTAGTTCCTTACTTGTAGAAGGAATTACCTTTTGCTGTTAAAATAAAATAGGCGAATCATAATTACTCAAAATAAGAAACAAGAAAAATAGAATAATGGTGAATTGTTAATCTTGAAAGTAGTGGACCTTTGAACCCAAGGCTGGCCCCCATTTATTTATCTTGTTTTATGTGAGAAAAGCTTTGTCTTTTGAAAGAGGTTACCTTCCTATTTAAGGGCATAGGGTCCTTTAACGTGCAATGAGACGTCCAATCAAACAAAAGGTCAAAAATATGTTATTTAGTACGAATTGGTCTTATTAACTCTATATAATTTCATTGACAAATACACTATAAGATAATGATTTATATAATATAGAGATTATATATATAAAGATAATGATTATATTAATAAAGAGAACATCAGGTTCATGTGCTCTTAGATAGAGATGAGATCTAACATGTAAGGTGCAATTTGTTTTTCAGAAGTAAAATGGATACAGCCCCTAAGGTAAGTTATAGGAGCAAACACGCTTGAATTCACATTTATCACTAAACATGGTTATAAAACAAAAAATTAGTCTTGTGAGAGTAACACACTTCGGTTCTATTGTGAAGGGAGAGGGGCCTCCGCTTAGATCCATGTTCGTCATTGCCATCATCGTTTTCTCCTTAGTGCGTAAGGGCATGCATGAATTTGGAGAACATGAGAGGAAGGATGATACAACATGTTTCATATGTGAGAAGAGACCTTATATTTATAGGAGGTTATTTGGGCTTAATCCCTAACATGCTACGTTTTCTTTCGGGCTTAATCCTTTAGATAATCCAATTTAGAGGTATACATTAAAATAGTGAACTACATCATGGTGTTTACTGATACATCTTTAACTCCATCATGAAACACCGTGAACTAATCTATCATCCTGTATCTTGCCACATGTTGAAAAATCAATGTTTATTTGATAAAACGACAAAAAAACACATGATTACTTGTTATTTTAAAATGTAACAAGTATGAAATGAAAACAGGTTTGTTTGAAAACTATAATGAAGAACATGAGCAAGTCGTCGTTAAGATATCATGTACCATTATGAGTGTCAAGTGACACTTTTATATAATTTTGAGTTCTATCCTAACACAATTATATATCTATTTTATCTATTTATATATATCACAATTATATCAGGTTAAGCTTTTTATGCAAGTAGACAAATCTTATATTGATCATGAACAATAGAGATAATAAGTTTATAAAAAAAATAGTGTCTTAAATAGTTAAATAGCATCAACACGTTTGATATGGATTGTAGATAACAAAAGAACTACACATTAGAAAAATAATATTAAAATGGTTGCAGTAATAAATGACTTTCTAAAAAGTTTTTAGCCACAAAATATGTTATTGTAGTTCGCACATAAAATATAAAGATAATACTCAATTAGAAAAATAATATTGAAGTCGTTATCATGATATAGCTTTGCCTTTTCCCGCATATCTGATTTGAAAGTGACAATGAATTTGCAAACATATTAAATTATGTTAATATTTCGATAACGGTAACGAAATAGTATGATTGGTTTTGGGCAATTTGAAACTTTGGTGCATGATTATGTTATTATTTTAAATGATTCAAAATTTGAAATTAGCATAAACTAAAATATATTATATTGTAATTCCATTCCATGATTTAAGGTGTCAGACGAAGGAATTATACGGAGGGTTAAAGGGAAAGCAATTCCATGATTTAAGCTTTTGTGAAAGGCAATAGTGCATGACCACTAGTGCTAATTTATTTTTTTAATAAAAGAGATATATTAGTTTAATATATTAATAGCCATATTTAATTTATGTTATATATAAACTATGGTTGTTTTTATACCGGTAAACACATACATTTTTTATTTTACATTTAAAATCATTACATTTATACTTTACAAGATTAAAGTTCATAACATTACAATGAAATGCACATCACTTTACCATCAAAACGTCTCACTGGAAAAAAAATATGGTCGTTACGATGAAAAATTAGCACAACAAATATGTGCCATATTAATTTAGTGGCTAGAGAGGAAGCAAAGATCCACCACCTCTCTTGTAAAGGTGTGAAGATGATGTAGGGTGACGATCGATATTCCAGCAATTCGCCATGCACCAAGTTAACTCCTCGCACACGAGAGAATGACCATTACATAGGGACTGGGCTAAGATGTTTAACTTAAATCTAATTAATATCACAAAGGGATAAATAGATTAAATGAAAAACTAAAAAAATCAACATTTGAGTCACTATAAACCTAAAGTTTTATGATGCCATTAGTTTAGAACAATTGAAAATACATCATCCTCTCCCTAAAGTTAAACTATTTCCTGCATATATATACAAACTCCACAACCTTACCTTAAAAGTTTATATACATATTTATCTTCTTCTACCAAATAAACTTCTTAAATGCGCATATCTCAGTAATGTATGACAAAACTAGGTGTATATGCACATGTTAGAGATTACTAATGTGCTTATCAACCGTCACCTGATCCAAAACTTCACTCTTTTCTCTTTAATAATCTATGATTAGAGTTACTTTAATTCTAAATCCAAAAATATCATTCCCTGTCATATTTTGTCAATTATTATTAACAACTCAAGTCTAATTAGTACCCCATACATACATGTATCTACTTAAAGTTACCTTATTTCATGACGTTTGAAAAGTCAAAACTTAAATCATCTAAATATGATGACATAAATGAAACATCTCATACAAAATACAAAATAATATCACGTGATTCCAATAATTCACTCATCTCCCACCATCATCTATTCATCTCATTATATTGAACTAATTGTGAAAAGAAGTTTCCAATAATCATTGAAAATCAATCGCCATTGAGAAAAAGAAAGCCAAGTATTCATACTATGAATTTGTAAGTAGTAACTCTAGTATATACTCACATTAGCATTGTAATATGAAATGATATGGTAGTGGTGGTTTGATATAAGTTAATCGAGTCCGGTTTTGGTATCAGCAATTGATCCATTTAGGTTTTGTTTCTAAAAGATTAATTCAAATGCTAGTTAAGAGTATCTATACAAAAATCGTCACAACCCACACCAAACAAATAAATTTTTTTATATCAAAGACGCTCTTAATCATGAAAATCTAGCCTCTATCGTAACCTCATTAGTTTGCCTTTTGATTTTTCCTATAGCTTAAAAAGTGTTCTCATCAATACTCAAACAAAACAAGAAAAGAAAAACTAAATTTAACCCTCAAAATCTCAAATTATCTATACTAATAAATTATGCACTATCATATCATTATACAATATTATATACACTAATTATTTTTAATTCTCATAATTTTATATAAATAATATTAATATTTTACATTTTATAGTTTACTCTATTTAATTAATTGTATATTATAAAATATTTTATAATATTTTATAAATATTTTAAAATAATCAATTTATTATATAAATAATAAAATTTATGAAATAATTATATAAAATATATTTATATATTTGAAATTTAAAATAATTTATTGAAATAAAATATGATTAAAATTATGTATAATTTAACTATTTTATGTAGTAGAATAATAACAATATTTTTCCAACCTTTCATATTTAAAAACTTTGCTTAAAAATTGTTTTTAAACACTTCAATTGTTTTTAAAAATACTTTTTTTAAAACAATGTCATTTCTTAAAAGTTTTTTGTAATGGAAAACTTCATATTTTTATATAATTTTATTTTAAAAAATTATGTTTTTAATATATATATATATATATATAATATATATATATATATATATATAAAAACATAATTTTTTAATATCTTTTATATTTTAGAATAATGTATCATTAAATGGTAAACTTTCATACTAGTAACGACACGTGTTAAAATCATAGCCTAGGTGGACTATGTAAAAAAACAATTTTACATGCTCTAGGATTTGGGTACATGTTCAATCAAGACTTTTATTCATTAGAGAGTATAGATATAAATATAAATATTTAGTCAACATGTGTAACACACGAGGTTATATGTATTACACGAGCTGTTATATGTATTTTTAAACTAGTAACTAATACAAGAAAAGAATTCGAATACAAACTCAAAAGACCTAAGTTATTTAAGGTAAACATTTGTTAATTAGACAAAAATAAACTCAATAAAATAAATTAAACTAAGAACCATAATAATAAAAAATTATTAAATTATTATATATCTAAAGCATACTTGTACAACATAATAACATTTAGACAATTTGTGGTGCCAAAGCACGTTACTTTATAAGACAAACCTCTCTTTAATTAGTATAAATTTCGTGGAAAGGACAAAAAGTGATGTAAAATACCAATATAAACATGCAATAGCAATTAATTAGTAATGATGCCATGAATCCAATCTATCTTTGTCCGGATATTCTTGCTTTAGAGTATCTATGTTTTTATAATTTCTTATTAAAATAGCATAAATGGAATTTATAATTATTCTTTTTGTATTAATTAGACGATTTTAGTAAATTGTTTATCAGTTGTTCCTAGTAATCTAAAATAGTATAAATTCGTACACATGTTACAGAAATACCTATTTTTTCTAGCATGTGTGGAAAGACGTTTAAGACGACTTAAGAGAGAATTAGCCAAACCGCAATCAAACATAGTATATCCCGTCTCCAACTAAATTAAGCTGAATATGTTAGATATTAGATGTTTGATTATCAATAAATCAATGTTACTATCGAGCTACGGTCTAAAAAATTACACTTTAAACAATAACAAAATAATTATGTGTAAGTGTTTCATTTTATGATTTACGATCTGCCAATTAACTTAATGATGATTGATTATTTAGAGAAGTAATTAATAAAAGATGAGTAAACTTTTAAAAATTAACAGTTAAATTATAAAAAAAGTTTAACCGCCGCCGCCGCCGTGAACCATCACCATCATTGCCGTTTCAAGTTATAATTTTTGCACAGTTTGGAACTTTTCGTGAACCCAGTCAACTAGCAAGACGGTAGTTGCTTTCAAGGTATAAAGCTTTGGTTTGATCGTCAAATGTATAAGCTTTTAATATCCTATGGTTGTGTTTATAAGAAGTAATGATCAGTGAATATAAGTTTTAGTTCCGTTACTGATTAACATATAACACTATAATCTCGAATAGAATGTTAGAATCTAAGATCATTAAGTTCAAGATTTTTAAAGTTAAAAATTGATTTAATACACGTTAGTTATCTTCTAGAAATAAACAAAATTAAAAACAACTAAAAGCGTTAAAAATCCCATGAAAACTAATGAATCAAGTGTGAATTTGCTCCGATTTCTTTGAATTTGACGTCAAATTTCCGCGTGTGCGTGAATTGCGTGATTTACGGTAATTTTGACTTTCACAGTTTTTCTCGCGTACGAATGTTTGACTCCTGCTTGAGAACAGTACAAATGGTCCACTTCAACATTTCATTAACTTGAGATAAAAGTTTGATTTACATTTTAGTAAAAAAATTGTTTTGCTATATTAACTTTGTGTTTAAATATTTATAAAATTTTAGTTTAATAATAATTTTATAATCATCAACAAACAAAAATAATCGACCACTAATGTTTAAATTGTTATGTATATCGTCAGTATATGTTAACCATCAAAATTGCTGTTCAAAAAGAAATAAGAACCATAAAAAGTTATTTTAATCATAACCTGAAGACTATGTTTAACATTTTTTTGAATAAACAATATGTTAGCTTAGATATAACTTAATTAATTAAGTTTGATTGCTATAAAAACATTAAAAACATAGAGGAATATTATCTAACAATATGTAATTCTGAATAGGGTTAATAGGTTTATAAGACTTTAAGCTCTAACACTATTAACCTAGTAAAAGTTCTAGGCTAATTTCGTGAGGAAAATTGGATATGAAATAATCGGACACGACCCTTTAGTTCAGCTTCAAAAAACAGACACCGTAAAAAGTTAAAGGTTTTTTTTAAAGACCAGCAATTAGTAGGATCTCAACAAAATATGTTCTTTACAATAAAAGATCATCCCAATAACGTTTTGGTTTCTATAGCAAGTAAGAAACGAAGTTTTATTAAAAAACAAAAGACCAGTGTATTTGTATAGTATTGGAGACAAAGTCTTCTTCATTTTTTGGATTAAAATTAAGATATATGTTATGATTTGGATTAGTTCTCATGATCTCACAAATCTTTTGACTTTGTTGTATTTTTACTTCGTCTTGTAGTCTAACATCTTGCTAGATTAATCGATCAATAGAAACTTTGTTGATGTAGAAAATATTCTAAGTCCATGATTTAGAGATCAAGATGATTGATTATTAAAGACCCAATGTAGATGGCTATATGATTTCCATATAGCAATTATTGACTTGTAACACCTTTAATCTAACTTTACTTTTTAAGTTTTTATTTTATATAAAAAAGGTAGAGATACAAAGAGCAATCTATGAGAACAAGAGCGTTTTAATGTCTTGAAAAAGCATAAAAGGGATAGATCCGTTATATACCTATCTTGTCCTTCCATGGGCCAATGTCAAAATAAAAGGAATATAGAAATTAAAGAGAAATTCTACTTATTTTATCACTCATGAACTAATTTAACTTGACGCTAAACATTTTAATTTTATACGTGTACAACAACACTTATATATGTCTACACACGGATAACATACAAATATCTACACACGGATGAGAATCGAGTCTATACGTGAGTAAAATTGTAAGAGAAAGATGGGAAACTAGTTCTTGCATAAGGCAAAGGATTACAGCACGGACGCCATCCTTCAAAGCACGTTGATGATACCCAAAAAAAATTGTTAGAGAAATACAGTGTTTAGACGTGTCATAATTAATTTCAAAAGTCTTAAGTATCTTTGGTTTTATAAGCATAGAACAAACAAATGCCAATGTTTTTTGGGAACCAATTGGAGAACAAGCGAAGGATACTCTTCCCTATCAATTTTGACATAAAATTGATTCATGATAGTTGTAAAAGTTTCATAAAACAAACTATTATAAAGCCTCTTGAATTGAAGTTCAAAATTTGTATTAATTCAACTCAAGTATTCACCAATATTTCTTTCATTAAACTTGAGTATCAAAATAATCAAACAAATAAGAGTATTGGAATTGCTTGCATTTGCTTTGGTGTTGAGTTTCTGAACAAAGAACGATGCCCATGGTGAACTTGTTTTCAGGATCAGACAAGTGACGTCGAACCACATGAACAGAGAACCATGTCGGGTTGCACAACCACACAAGTGATTTGCTCGGTGATATCTTCTCAACAGTATGTAAATTTCTCCCCACATAGGTCGACATACATGAAAACAAATTTGGGTTGCACAATTGGGGGGTTTTGTTTATATATGAAAAGGTATTTTTGTAATTTTATAACTTTAACTGGTTAGTTTTTACGATGTTAAATTTTTGGATGTAATTGATAAACGTTGGAGATTCAAATACAAAATGATTTTTTGGATGATAAAGACAAACACGCACAAACGACAATTTTTTACAGAAAAGTTGGATAACAAGGTATCCCAAAATATTGAAAAAAAAAACAATTCCAAAAACGTTTTTTATCCTAAAATACTAAAGAATACTGATTTAAAACAAAAATAAAAACAAGAGTAAATATAATAACGTAAAAGTAAATAAAAAATATTGCTCATAAATTTGTAGTCTGATAATTTTGATAATTGTTTGTGTTGAAAAGATATGAGTTAAAAAATCCAAATATCTGATAATTACTATTACTATTAAAAATGGTACTAATAAAGAGACACACACCCATCTAAATCAACACCCCCTTATACGCCGCGTATGGATCTATATGCGGCATATAGGGTCGAATGCACTGAAAACGAAGGAAATTCAGGGGGGTTGCCAGAGAGCTATACGCCCCATATAGCCCTATGCGACCCTCCTATACGACACATATAGGACTATACGACGCGTATAACAAATTTCGACACTGAATACAAGGAAAAATTCAGGGGGCTGTCGGAGGGGTTATATGCCCCGTATAGAGCTATACGACCCCCCTATACGATGCGTATGAGGCTATACAACCCACATATTAATTTTGGGGTGTTGATTTAAAATATTGGGGTGTTTTTTAACCTTTCCCATTAAATAAATTAAAAGTATAAAACATTTATTTTTAATCATTTTCATAAAAAATAAATAGAATAATACAAGAGATCCATTTATCCCAACACTTTACGTATTGGTATCCAAGTTGCCGTTGAAAAAAGAGCCATACATGACCAGAATCCAAATATTTGTCAGTCCCTTCTCCACACCCAAAATAACCAAATAACAATAAACATACAACTTCTTATGCACATATCACAACTACCAAAAACAATCATCATCTATCAATAACTACTCTGGATTTTCTATCAAGAATCTTAGCTGTAAACACCCTTCAGGGGTCAGAACACTCCCATCACTTTCAATGCAATCACTGTAAAATCTTGGGATATTAATGTAAATTTACCCTAAAATAATCCCGCTATATCCACACTATCTAAAATCTATTGCTACATTATCTTATAGCGGTTTGAACGCATTAATAAAAAAATTTGAGTGTTCATATAATTTAAGTCTATATCTATTGTTACATTATTTGTAAACAGTCGTTTGCTCGTACATAAAATGGTTGTTTTATGATTTTTGTCAAATGACAATTTACAAAGCATGTTAAATCTCTTACCTCTTACTTTTTAAACGATCGTTTGAGTTATCTCAAATGATAATTCTATGGTTGTATGAAATCTTATGGGTCCTATCTTTTACCAATCGTTTGTGATGAAATTCAGACGGTCGTTTGGTTTGAGATAAAAAAAGATGGTGTAGTTATATTCAGACCGTTATATAGATTGTAGTTAGGCTTTGTTTGAAACTTGCGTGTATGAATGATTCGACCAGCAGCAGGGAAGCCGTACTCGGTCAGAAGTAAGGGAAATGATGGGTCAGAAGCAAGGGACTCGGTCAGAAGGTGAGGAAGAAAAATCAAATAATCTGATCACTTACTCGGTCAGTACTTAGATCTGACTGGACCAGATAAACTGATATCAAATGGTTCTTAGTATAGTTTAAAAATAGCTTTTTAGGTTTTGTAAACAAAAAGTAAATTTAAAAAAAGTATGACATGACCTTGTAAAATCTTGTAATATCATGAAAACCCTCTTTCTTTCATCTTCAATCATGGTCCATCGTGTAAATCCACCCATGAAAATGCATACTTTTTTCATCTTCCTCCTGTTAACATCCACCTACGCCACCGTCACCACCACCACCACCACCACCGTCCACCACCGCCGTACACTCCACCAACCTTTCTTCCCACAGAACAACCCCATCGTCCCTCCGGCAGAAGCTCCGACTCCACCACCATCACAACCACCCACCGCCCTTCCACCGTCACCACCACCACCACCACCACCGTTAAACATCCCCTTCCTCTCCGCCCCCACCCCCACCACATCGCCACCGGACGACCAACCGTTCTTCCAATCTTTCCCATCACCACCACCTCCTCCGCCCTCCGCCACCGCCACCGCGTCTGCATCTTTTCCGGCGAACATCTCCAGTCTCAGCCTCCCCACTTCGCCGGAGCCCAAAAAAGCTTCTTCAAAACTCATCCCCATCGCCATTACTCTCGCCATTGCAGCTTTTATTATTCTTTCAATTGTTGTAGTTTTGAGAGTTCATAAACGGAGAAGAAGTTATGAAGATTCACAGTCTTTTAGTGACGAAAAGCCTCAAAGAAGTAATAATGATAATGGTGGGAATAATAATACTAACAGTTATAATCGGATTCCGAAGCTTAATCGGCCGTCGGAAACGAGCTCTGAGTTTCTTTATCTGGGGACTCTTGTAAACTCCCATGGTGGAATTGATGCTACTGATGCTCGTGAAAGTGATAATAGTGGTGATGGTAGTTCAAGGTTGAATAAAGTGGGTTCGCCGGAGCTCCGCCCGTTGCCGCCGTTGAGCGGCGAAATCGGTGGTCGTCATACTGTTCTCCGACATGATGGTTATGAAACCTCTGAGTTTGAGGCGTTTTACTCTCCTAGAGCTTCCGACGGCAATGGTGGAGCAGCGGCGACGGCGGCGGTGGCCGGTGGTGGGGTGGGTTCGTCGTCGTCGTACTCATCGTCGAGCTCTGGTTCTCCGGCGAGGTCTATTTCGTTGAGTATTTCTCCGCCGGTGAGTTTAAGCCCTAGAAATTCAAGATTTAAGTCGCCGGATCTGGTGGCTATCGCCACCGCTCCTCCGCCGTCCCGCCCGGCTCCGCCACCGCCGCCGCCGCCCCGGCGGCAACCTCCGTCACCAGAGGTGGGTTTGAGTAAAGATAGCTTAGAGTCATCACCCAGACTGTCAAACTCATCAAACGATCGCAACTTTTCTCCGGTGAGAATCCCGCCGCCGCCTCCGCCGCCGGCGAAGTTGCCGGAGATCACACCTCCGGCGCCGGTAACTCGGTTGAACCCACCGGAGTTGATAAAACCTTCAAGGCCTGTGACTGTAAGCACTCAACAGCCTCACATTTTTCCTATCGGAATCTCGCCGGAAAATCAAGAAAATCTTGAAACAAAAGAACAAACCCCAAAACCAAAACTGAAACCCCTTCATTGGGATAAAGTAAAAGCAAGCTCTGATCGTGAAATGGTGTGGGATCATCTCAAATCAAGCTCGTTTAAGTAAGAAATCGATCGATTCACTTGTCACTATGTATTGTTTGTGTGTTTTTGTTATGTATTTACTTACATTGTGATTTGGGGATGTTGATTACAGATTAAATGAAGAGATGATTGAGACATTGTTCATTGTAAAACCACCAAATCCAACCAATTCAAACGAAAAATCGCCTGTAAAACGCGTGATTCTTCCTTCAGTGATTGATCATGAAAACCAGGTTCTTGATCCAAAGAAGTCCCAAAACATCTCAATCGCATTGCGCGCGCTTAATGTGACAACTGAAGAAGTTTGTGATGCACTTATAGAAGGTAGTTTACTTCATTTCAGTTATCACTTTGTATGTCATAATGCTGCATTAGTGTTAGTCTTAGTAGCTCTTTGTTATGCGAAAGATTTTACTGGGTGTGTTTGTTTGTATGTGTGATAAACTTGTAATGCTAGAAGAATTAACTAGTTTTATCTTGAATCATGTGTGTCAATAGGTAATGTAGATGCACTCAAACCCGAGCTTCTTGAAAGTTTATTAAAAGCGGTTCCTACTAAAGAAGAAGAGCGCAAACTAAAAGATTATCGAGATGACTCGCCTTATAAGCTTGGTCCAGCCGAGAAGTTCCTCAAAGCGGTTCTTGATGTACCATTCGCGTTTAAAAGAATCGGTGTAATGCTCTACGTTTCCAGTTTTGATACCGAGGTTGAGTACCTAAAAAGATCGTTTCAAACTCTCGAGGTATAAATAGTAATTAGTAATTACCATTGCTCTAGCTTATTTTCATCAGTTCATAACTTATTGTTGATGGTTTACGATTGTTGAATGTTAAACAGGCTGCTTGTGAAGAACTTAGAAACAACAGAATGTTTCTGAAGCTTCTAGAAGCGGTTCTCAAGACCGGCAACCGTATGAACGTTGGCACGAACCGTGGTGACGCCCAGGCATTCAAGCTCGACACCCTCCTCAAACTGGTTGATGTCAAGGGTGCTGATGGCAAAACGACTCTTTTACACTTTGTGGTTCAAGAAATAGCAAGAACCGAAGGCGCCCGGCTCACCAACACGACCCCTAACCAAACCACAAAGCCCGTAAACGGTCTTCAAACCATCTCAAACCTCTGTTCTGAGCTTTCACATGTGAAGAAAGCTGCAGCAATGGATTCAGATGTTCTTAAAGCAGATGTCTTGAGACTCTCAAACGGGATTGCTAACACTATCAACGTCGTTAAGCTGATGGAAAGCACAAAGTTTTCTGATTCAATGAGCAGATTCTTGAAGGCTGCACAACCGGAGGTGATCAAGATTCAAGTTCAAGAAAGTGAAACGCTTTCGTTAGTGAAAGAGATCACTGAATACTTCCATGGGGACTCTGCTAAAGAAGAAGCTCACCCGTTGCGGATATTCATGGTTGTGAGGGATTTCTTGGTGGTTCTTGATGCGGTCTGCAAAGAAGTCGCGATGTTAAATGAGCGGATGATGGTTAATTCGGTTCACGTGTCTTCAGTTCCAGTAGTCCCGACTGCGGTTTTTGATGGATTTCATGGAAGGAGAGAGTGTAGTTGTTCAGATGATGAAAGCTCTTCTTCTTTGTAGGTATTTATAAAGAAAAATGTTTAGATGATTTTGAATGTGGGATGAAGAAGAAAACTAAATCACTGTAAAAAAAGTCTGGATTTAATTAAGTTGGTTAGTTATGAAGTAATTAGTCTGTTTTGGGAGCAACCTCTCAATCTTCGAATCACTGTAACTTTTTGTTGAATAGCATATGAATTATAATTGCTTTTGTTTAAGGCAATGAATTGAAAGTACTATAAGTAGATCAATAATAAGAATATTTTTTCAAACTTAAGCTATAGTTATTATTCTCAATTAGCATTATAAGTGTGAGAAGTAATATATGTGATGATTGTTATAAATACACAGAACTAATATAAGAAGGAAGGTGAAAATGGTGAGTGGATTATATAAACCAAAAACCCAAATGATGCAATGTCCTGTTTGTTCTAAGTACCGGAGCTAAAGCAATAAGTATATATATATATATTCTATGAAGGATTTAGGGGGATTTTAATAAGAACATTCTGAGTTCATGACAGGATTAACAAGATATGATTGGTAATTAACACATGAAAATCACTTCAATTTTGCAAATAATACATAAAAGTTACATTCGAAAAGATTAAACAACAAGCTAAAGCATTGGTGTCATAGTGAAAACTAATTGCCAAAAAAAGGGGAAATGACCACATTGAAATTATCATCTTGGGAGTGCATTGATATCTAAAACCTGCTAAACAAAGCTCCCTCACCAAATAGACAAAACGGTAACGGATGCAGGCCAATCCGGTTTATGACCAAAACGGCTCTGGTTTAAGTCTAAGCGTTTACAAAGTATCAAAAGAAGTTCACTCGCAACATAATTTGTTTATATGGGCAACAAACGAAGTGTTGTGAGAACAAAGGTAAGTAGTCAAGTTTTGATTTGATATCAAAACAACATAAAACAAACAAAATGGATAAATCTTAATAGTACTATATAACCAAGGAAAAATATAACTTAAAGAACCTGATTACAATTCGTACGTGAACCATAACGAAATGACTTATATACAGAACTTGCTAAATCCTAACTTAGTTAACAACTTAGTTAACAACTTATATTTTAAGTTAACAACAACTTAAAATCTTAATACCTTTCATTTGATTCTTTAAAATTGCAGGTAAAAATTAAAAATCAATACGCCCAAATGCAAATGGAGGCGGGAGAGTCGCCCGTTAATGAGATGCAATGTTTAGAGCTTGCATTAGGAGAAAAGCGTGGTCATACGAGAGGTGTTGGACGAAAAGTAAAAAAATCTCTCGTTATGAACAATCAAGCGGGTCATCATCACATTCGAAACAAGAAATGGAAGCAATAAAGCAACAAATGCGAGAAATGCAAGAAAGGATGAATGAATTGAAAGAAGAAAACATAATCCCAATAACGACGAAGATGATGAAGATGACGATAATTAGGAAGTTAATTTGTTAGGGTTGTAAAACTTAAGATATGTTTAGTTTGATACTTTTGTGTTGTTTGGTATGTACTTAATTAGAATTGTTTGCTCTATGTTTAAGTATTGATAATATTTAGGTTTTATTTCTGCGTATCTGATTTGGGAAATTATTTAGGTAAAAAACCTGGAAAAAAGCAAAATTTAAAAATTAAATTATTTAATCAAGAACCCTATGGCGACGACATGTCGTCGCCATAGGTAAATTAGAAAATAATTTTATTAATTTAATCTATTTTCTATTTATTATTTATTATATTAAGATACCTATGGTGACGACATGTCGTCGCCATAGGGTCCACGGATTAGATATTTTATTTTAATTTTTGAATTAAAAAAATTGAAAATGAAATAAATAGACGAGCCTATCGCAACGACATGTCGTCGCGATAGGTGACAATGGCGACAAAGTCTACCTCGACGACTTTTTTGACCTATTGCGACGAAACTACGGCGACTATTCCTATCGCGACGACATGTCGTCGCCACAGGTTATGGCGACGACAACTGACACCTATGGCGACGACATGTGTCGTCGCGATAGGGCAAAAATCTTGTAGTGCCCCTTGGGCTTTAACGTACCCTTCACCGCCCTTTGGCACAACCCCTTTGCTTGGCCGGTTCATAAACTTTAAACAAGTGTTAGGAAGGTCTTCTAGTCCGATCAGCTGAACTTTAGCATCTCGAAATAAACTAGTAGTTAATGTAGGTAAATGCTTCTTTATTTACTTTCTACTATAAAACATGAAATTGTCTTGAATTTTGTGGGTTCTGTCATGTCACGTGTTCTTTATTTAGAGGTAACTTTACAGAATAAGTAATCAAGTTTTGAAAATGTTTCACTTAGGTCACTCAAGTTTAACTAAGATAGAAATGGATTGAATGAGTCAAATGTTTGAAATAGGTTCAAATGCCGAATTAATTTGGTTATACATATATATTGGATGATCATCAATCTCATTCAGAGTATATAATCATATTCAACGCATTAATTTTTATGAAATAAATTTGGTACGTCAGCCTAGTTGACCCAACACCCGCTAGAATTTACAGTATTTATCAGTTCCAACTAGCTCATGTTGTCACGTCTACCTTTTAATTCACCTAAATCTTCATAATTCCTCTATATATACATGTGGTCTTTTGGTTTCTGTTAAAGTTTTATTCTATATATATTTTTAGGTGCAAGTCTGCTCTACAATAAAAGCACCGGACCCAAATATTTATCAAATTTATTTTGTCAAGATGAGCAGGTAATTATTTAAAAGAGTAGGTTAAATATAATTAGGCACTCATTGTCTTTTTGGGTTGTTCAGGAAAAGGTTAATAAAACTTATATTTTCTTGCCTTTCATTTGTTTTTTGGATTGCTCGGTAAACATATTTGAGATGTTTTAGATTTATCGATCGTTTCATGCACTAATTGGTTTTAGTATATTTATACAAATAAACCGTTATTTTTGACTTGCTTTAACGGGTTCATTATTGCATATTTGACCGTTGACCTATTTATAATTTGACAAATAAACCATTTTCTCATCTTATATTGCAGATTGCTTATATTGGTATCTAGATTTCAAGCTCCAAGATTGTTCTTAGAACAATTTAAACCACAAACTAACAATTGAAATCTATTATTCCAATGCATGTTCAAAGCTTAATTTGAAGAACAAAACAAATTGTTTTTATTACATCAAAGATAAAACTAGAAGCAAGAGTTCAAAGATGAGCTCCGATACTTTAAAAGGACAAACCAATTTGAACCCATTCTGACCCATCACTCGTGGGCTCATTTTTCACCTGCATCTACAAGTTTTTGTCTAATCCATACAACTTTGTTCAAAGTACGTTGCATGGTCATGATTGTTGGTTGAATGTAACATTTATAGTATTGATCTTTAAAACAAGTGTTGACTTTTTATTTTTATTATTTATATTTGTTCTTATGCAGCTATGCCCCCTTTATCTTACTAACATCAAAGACATGGCCTCTAAATAACCCAAGTGGAATCGCGTCTTTTCGACATCGTTTGGTCCTCCAATTGCTATAAACAAAATCAAAGGTAAAAGCTATTATATGGGGCAGAATGTTGAGCTGTGTTCGTGGAGACATATCTCCCTCCTACTTTGTCCAAATGAGGTAATTCTTTTTCTAGAAGTCAATTAAGGTCTTACCTTTCCAACGATACCTAATTCGTGACGTTCTAATACGTGACATTTTGTTATCGCTTCGACCTCCAATCAGCCTACGCAAGACCAGTGCGTGATCAGCGTACAAGCTGAAATATTGTTATAAACCTAATTGTTACGAATTGAGACTAAATAAATAAATCAAAGTCAATAGTTATGTTCCATAAGGGATTATAAGACATTTAAAGATAAAATATCTAATATTAATAACTCATTGAACTTGGACTAATAAATGTACATCAAAGAACGACGACGACTTAGTATACGTTAATGACTAGAAAACTAATATGAGGGGATTGGGGATTTAAGGTTAGACATTAGACTTGGAAAGATAAATGAATCACATATTTATCAAAAATAAGAACCACATGGGCATTAAGGACCGGACTATGGGGATTACACCTAATTAGGTCTTCTTGACCTTTAGTAATTCTTTTGTGTATCTATAGCTACTACTTTACTGTTGTGGATTTTGAATTGTGCTACCCTCGAGGTGAGTTCTATAGCCTTTTATAATATGTTTTACTTGGAGGAAAAACTTATTGATTGGTTTTGTTCAATGCCATGTTTTCAAAATTAATTTTGGACTACTATGTGTGGTTTTAGTCATAGGATCAAGTCTTTATTTTTCTTCATAAGTATGTACTCTTACTTGGATTTGGACTGCACTGTCATAGAAAGGTATTATTAATACTAACAGGATGACAACCCATCATTGTTTTCTGTATACTATCTAAGAACTGAAATGGCTTGTGCGTGTCCTAAGGTGAATATCATCTGGTATTTGGACTGATCATTATGGGCTTATATTGATTTTTATGACTACAATGCTCTCTTACACATACACATATTTTGTAAATTACTCACTCTGCAATGCCTTTTATACTTATAAACCTATGAAATCACAAATGTGTGTTTCTTTTTAAAGCATGTTTTTTGGTAATAACTCTTAAGAGCTTGGTATGTGGACCTTAGATGACACCGCTCCCATTGGATCATAAGTTAATTTATGGACTACTTGGATTTTGTTTTTGAGTTATATTTGTTAAATTTGGATTGTATTTGTTGGATATGTACTTAGTTTGGTTTGTATTTATGCATGGTTGTTCCAATACGGACCTTGGAATATTTTGCTTATTATGGTATAACGTTATAGGATTGACTGTACTTGGCACTTGTTTGTATGTGTCAGGAGACGTCAGTTGACGGATAGTGATTCTCTTAGAACCTCAATGTGTAATGACAATTCCATATGTCGTATTCTCGTGTTTCTGCTACTAGCGGGGTTTTGACATTGGTGGTCTAAAGAAAGGAAGGTACTACCGGAACCGATATAATCAATGAGAGTTAGAGAGTTCAAAGGTTAATTTAAACCTTAATGAAGATGATCAACCAATATAAGTTACTAATGAACTAGTAAACTCGGCCACAAGTCTAAGATCAGAATTTAGACCCAAGACTAAGACAACAACCCTGGAATACGAGTGTTCATGAATCAACCTATGGAAGCTTGAAAACTAAACTAAAAGGTCCTCAAGGGTTAGAAACACAAACCCTAAGTATGTAGTTAATGTTGTAGTAACTGAACCACGCGAAATTGAACTAGAAATGTATTATACAACATGCAAAAAACCCGAGTATAATGAAACAAAAGATCGAGGAGATGGAAAGGAATGAAACTTGGGAATTAGTACCAAGACCTGCTGACATGAACGCCGTCTCTTGTAATTACAAGTGGGTCTTTATGATAAAACGAAGAGCAGACGGATCTGATGACGGGTACAAAGCCCATATAGTATCCTAAGGATTCTCTCAATAATGAGGGGTTGATTACGAGGACATGTTTAGTCCGGTGGCAAAGTTGACAAAGACACGAGTTGTTCTAAATGTGGTTGCGAGTAAAGGTTGGTGATTGCATCAAACGAACGTAGAGAATTCATTTCTCTGCGGGGATTTGGATCATGTAATACATATAGAGCAACTTAAGGACTTTATAAATGATGAAATTCCAACCTATGTGTGTAAGTTAAGAAAGGTGATATACATGTTAAAACAATCCTTGAAGTCATGGTTTAGCAAGATGAGTGTTCTTGCAACATAATGATTTCATTATGTCCAAGGTAGATGCATGCTTGTTCAATTCATTAAGTCCAATGGTTCAAAGTTAATCGTTGTTCTCGTGTATGTAGACGAAATGATAACAACTGGTTACTTTGAAGCTGGTATTGAACAACTAACGCGAAATCTACGTGTTAGATTTTACACGTAGGACCTTGAAGAGAAGCTAGTTTAGTGCGTTTTTATGACGCAGATTATGCCAGTAATGTAGACACGAGGCACTCAACTACATGATATGTTTTAGTATTGGGTCAAGGAGCAATTATGTGGTGTAGTAAACCACTGCCCATAGTTTCGCTATCAACTGCTGAAGCGGAATATAGGACTACAACAATGGCACCAAAAGAGACAGTGTGGTTGCGATCAGAGACGAATGCAGGATATTTTGTTGTATGGCTGATAATGAAACATGTAAAGATAGGTGAGATCAAAACGAGTTAGGGCTAAAATGATTCAGTTGGAATAGATCGGGTCATATAAAATTGGTTTGGGAACAATTTATTATATAAGTCCACTTATTTACTAATAAAGATTTATATATTTTAATTAATATATATCCTTGATAGTTTGTTTTGGTTTATATAAAAAAGTTAACTTTAAAATAATTAATATATATCCTTGATATCTTGTTTTGGTTTATATAAAAAAGTTAACTTTAAAAGTAAATCTAATTTTTCATATATTATTTATTCATATATATTAAAAACTAGATTCTCTGATATTAAATTTGTTATTTAATCAAATACAATATATTTTCTAATTTCTAATATTATGTATTCATCTATATATATTACTAACTAATTAGTATGAACTAGTATTAAGCCCCTCGTGCTGCAACATGAGACGTAAAACCGTGTCAAGTAACACCAATGTCACATTCAGTCAATAATCGCCAACACCAAAAAGACTCGCATTAAAATACTTAAAAAATTAAAAAGTAAAAACGAACGTAAAGTAGACGTAAAAACGAACGTAAAGTAGACATAAAAACAATGAACCACGTACGTGAAACGTAAAAAACAATAAAAGCTATAGTCGATCTAGGACTCGCATGTTGCAACAGGGCCGTTAAATGAGGAAAAATTAGTGTAATAACGTTGAAGTACACCCGTACGTTACACCGTGTAAACTCTCAAAATCTAGACCGAGATGTAAAATGAAATATTTGTAAATGATGAAAAGTTTGGGATCAAAGTTGAAAATAAAAAGTTATAGAGATTAAATTATAAAAGATGTAAAAATATTAGGTTTATAATAAAAATTAATTAAACAAAAAAACAAAAGCTATGTACAATATTTGGTACACAAAGTACAACAACCAAAGCAACCTTAAGTTGCTAATTAGTATATATTAAATAAATGTATGTATGAGAGATATCGAAATGATTTTAGCAGACGGCGATCTCTTGGGTCCGTAAATTAAGACATGAGATTTGTGTATTTAAAAAGAAAAAAATGAAAGCCTATTCAGTGGCAGTAGTCAGGCGGCGATCTCTTGGATTCGTGGATCAAGACATGAGAACTGTAAATAAATATAAAAAAAATCTAATCAAACCATACTTTGAAATCAGTGGTCGTGGACCGTCATCTTTGGTGTGACTATAAAACACCGATAAATAAAAGAGAAGAAAAAAGCAACCGTTGCAATTTAAGAGCTGTAATTGAAGAACAAACCAAGAAAATGATGAAAGACGTACCAAAAGAATGAATGTTAGGCTTCAGTTATAAACTAATAATGAAACTTTTTTCAATGTTTTTTCAATGGAAATTAGAAAATAAAGAAGAAATGAAACTATAAACGAATGTGTTACACGACATCGGCAACGGCAGTGGCGACACACCGTCATGTCTAAAGTTTGAACTTGGTGGTGATGGCTATCATTTTTATAATATATAATGGAAGACAATAATCAGAATCCTAAGAATCTAATACCATTTAAGATACATGAATAATTGATTGACAAAGTGATTAGAATATACAAAGTATAGAATGTAAACCTTAAATACCAATTGTGCCCATAAGCTAATGCTAATAAACCTAATATCTAATAATTTTTAAAAAAAATTATATTTCATGTTGTTTTTGTTCATCAGGTTATTTTCTTTGTTTTTGGTGTTTCTTGGTGTATTTTGTATTTTTGTGTGGTCCCTTCTAGCTTCTTGATAGTGGGATTTTGTACATGGTTTTGGTTTTTAATAAAGTTTTTCGCTGTGGCATTCAGAAGGAGAAAAAAACGTGTGAGTAGGTTTTGCTTACATGTAAAACGAACAATTAATTTAACATAGTATTAGCGAAAATATTAAACCACTCTTCCTGCGATATACTGACGTAAGTAGGAGTTGGCAAAAGAAAAAAGGCAAAAAAAAGGTACTATAATTAGAAAAATTAATCACTTACAGTAAAAAAGAAAAGAAGTACAAATATAATTAAAAGTCTAATACAACACTAATCACTTACCATCGTCCAATTGCTTCAAGAATGAATATGTAAACAAAATTTGCAATTGCTCTCAATCACCAACAGCATGTAAACAAGAGGCACAATCCCAAAATATACTTAGATATGAGTAATACCAAAACAATCCCTGAACAAGAAGTAAAAACAAATTGGAAGTGTCAACATTAAGAACTCAATTCATCAATGCAAGGAACTGAGAATACAAACTTAAAGTTCTAAAAGACAATAGAGAATTTAAACAAATAAGACTATCCATCAAACCCAGAGCCTTCACAACAAATATAAATGATCTAGCGCTAAACTCAGAGCTCCATCTACATCCAAGATCCGCACGAGCTTTATAGAGGAAACGGTTCGTTAGGCCACACGCACGAAAAGCCTGCACACACTCAACCAAAGAATAAGGAAAAAAGGAAAAATAAATTTGGATTATAAAATTGAATATATATTAAATATATATATATATATATATATATATATATTATATATATATATATATATATAGAGGAGGGATCCTAAGAAAACCACAAAGTTATGTGAAAACTAAAGAAAACCAATGAAATCGATCACATAACTTATAAATTTTTTATCACTACCCCTTATATTTGTGTGTGTGTGTATACAAACAAAGGTATGGATCAAATGAAAAACCGTAGCATGGTTTTACACATACGTCACATATAGGTTACGTATACGTAACCATTTTTTATTCAACATAGTGTTACGTATACGTAAAACTTTTCATTCTCGTATTTATGTTCAACATATATGTAAAAATGCTTATATAACCTTTTAACAATTAAAATAACATAAAATATATGAATTATGTAATTGTTTTCCTTGGTTCTTTGGTTTTCACATAACTAGGGTTTTCTCAGGAACCATCCCACATATATAATATTATATATAATATATATATATATATATAATATATATATATATATATATATATATATATATATATATATATATATATATATATATATATATATATAAACAGAATTGCATTATTTACGTAACATCTAGAAGACTAGAACCTATCATGTATTCAATGGGTGAAATTAATTAAGAGGGAAATTCAATATTTGTATACATTACAACCTAAATAGTTGTTTTCAATTTAAATCGGATTCGAAAAGCTCGAACTTTAATTTGATTCGATTTGGAATTCACCAGTTTGAAAATACATTCGAATTTTCAAATTTGAGTTCAATCGAAGTATTTGTCGAATTAGAACCAAAATTTGAATTTGTGAGTTCCGATTCGATTTGAAATTCAAACTAAAAATACACATATACTTTTATATATACATATAATATTCTTATTCATAGTATATATATTTTATAAAAATAAGTTATGTATACATATATTTATTCAAATTATATTTTTAATAGCTTAAATTCCTATTTTGAGTTTCATTTCTTCTTTAGTTAATTTTATATATTAAAGATTATTAGTTTTAAGAATAAAAATTATAAATTTTTGGGGTGAATTCGAATTCGAATGTGAATATGAATCCTTTGAATCTAATTCGAGTTCAGTTTAAAATTAAATTCGAATAACTCAGAGAATTCTAAATTCATTTTGTTGAACACCCACGGTTGGTGTATGGTATTCTAGCTACTCACTTGTAAAAAAACAAATTTTCTATTACCATGAAATACATTCTAAATAAACAAAAAGGTTATGTGAATTAAAATATATGGCTTCATCGAAATCATTAATATTAATTATTGGATTCAAATAACTATTTAATTCTTCTCCGAGTTTTGTACATACCATAAGCTTCATCCCAAAAATCCTCATACATAGTAAAGTGTCATGTCTGAGTACATCTGTAAAAGTTAAAAGTTAAATCATGTTATAGCAAAGCAATATTATTACTATTATGAAATTCATGCATTACTCATACCTCAAGCTGTGCTGCAATACAATCATCAATATTGTCATACAGTCTCGTTTCATGCTCAAATTTGATATTGGGTATATGATTCTCTCCGTAACTCCATCTCTTCATGCTACCGCACCTATTCACCCAAATACCCGTCAAAGAAGGATATGTGATGATAGAATCACCAGAGTAGAAGCACTCGAGCTTGGGAAGTCCCAAAAGGGTAATACGTGTAAAGGGAAACACAATATTTGTATCCTGTTTTGCTAATTCGGTTTTAGTTCCATTGGTTTGCTCATCTCCAGCAGAAATAACAACCACCAAACTCTCACAACTGTCAATATTTAAGTCTCTTAAATTGATCAGCCCTTGTGCCACACTTAAAGGGAACAACTCTACTAAGGAGCGGCAATGTTTAATTGTGATCTCCGTTAGATTACAAAAGCTTATATATTGATGTGTCCTATCCCATAGAGTTTTCAACATATCGACACTGTACAACCTGATTTTTTCCACTTGGGAAACAACTCTCCTTTGAGCAAGTTCATTAGAGGCTTGCATTGCATCCGTGTCACATCTCTTCACCGAGCCTCTAATGTTGACATCCCCCTTCAAAATAATATATCTTAATTTATCCCAACCTTCAAAATAAAGGTCTGGCAGGATGACATTATTAGGCTCTTTTCGACTCCACAATATTAGTTTTTCACATGCTCGAATGATATTAATAACCGGCATTGTGAGTGGAAAGCTAATTTTTGAAATATGTAGGATAAGTTTATATTCATCTGTTGGATAGTTGCAAAAATGATCCTCGATTTGAAATGTTCTCAGAGTTTCAAAGTGGAGATCTTCATGAATATAATCCAATTCAGGAACTTTTAAATGTAGAATTTTGAGCGACCCACTTAGTTCCTGAAGAAAATTACAATTCCCCTCATTCAACTCAACATACAACTCTTCCAGTCTAATGAGCTTTAATATGACACCGGATGTTACGTAAGACAGGTTGTAACAAAAGTAAACATTTAGCAGCCTTAAATTGATCAATTGCCCGATCTTCTTAGGGATTCTTATAATTCCAGTTCTACTAAGATTTAGAATCTCAAGGCATCTCAACTCCCCAAGTATTGATATTTCACGGATCCAACGGTTTCCACTTAGATCTAGCGTGCGGAGTTTTGTTAGATACTTTAGTGATTGTGGGAGGGATGAAATTCCGATAATCGACATGTCTAAAACTTTAATATTTTCCATGCCTCGAAAGAATTCATCATGAATAATTGAAAGTTCCTCATTATCTTGTATAAGGAAAGTATCAAGATGTGGGAAAAGAAGTTCATGATGAGGAAGTTCAGTGATTCTATTTCCTATGAGCGATATCTTCTTGTAGGTTTCTAAGTGTGGTTTTGGTTGCCATTCTCTCATACCTCTTTCGGACTGCACCCAAAACTTCTCATTGCCTGTAGAAGTAATGAGCATTGCCATATCACGAACAAGGTCGTGCATTTTGAATTTTTCTTCTTCTTCTTTTTCTTCTTCTCCTCCTCCTCTTTTTTCTGAATGCAACAACAAGAAAGATGATTTAAGAGTGTCAATTGCGAGTTGAACCCTATGTTTTGCATCCTGAATATTGCAATCATGATCATTAAATATCCCCAGACCCAGACCATAATATATCAACTTCTGAATATCAATGATTCTATCTTCTGGGAACATGCTACACAATAAGAAGCATGATTTAGCTACTTCACTTTCAAGATAGTCGTAGCTTAGCTTCAATTGCATTATTCCTTTTCTTTTAAAAGGGGCATCCGTATCAGTTGGGTCTTGTAGCCGATCAAGCGTTGCCTCCCAACTTTTAATGTCTTTGTTTTTCAAAGCTTTCCCTACAGTTTGAATAAAAAGTGGTAGTCCACCACATTCTTCAACAATCTTCAAAGCAATTTCTTTCAATCTATCATCCCATTCACTTTTACCAACCACACGTTCGAAAAGGCTCCATGCTTCTTCTTTTCGCAAAGGGTTTACCGAAATATTCTTTTGAGCATTCATTGCCTCACACACATCTCTACTTCTAGATGTAAGCAAAATCTTACAATTTGGTTTGTCACTCCCAGATGGAATGCCCAGCTCATTTAGGTTCAATTCCTCCCACACGTCATCTAAGATGATTAAAACTTTATGTCCGTTGATTATTTTACTTGCTGCTACTCGAACCTTTTCTTGAATCGTTTTAGTATCAACAGACTGTGAGACTGTTATAAACACAATATCTGCAAATTGATCATTCATTTTTACAGCAATTTCACTAGCTAGAGTAGTTTTACCCACACCTCCTAAGCCATTGATTCCAACTATCTGTATGGTGTCATCTTCCATAGCTTCAACTATCTCCTCCAAAGCCGACTTTTGGCTATCTATATTATCAAGATTTTTTCTTTGGTAGATGTCTGTAAATCTTGGGGTGCGAGGAGGGAGTGAGACACAAGTTTCAAAATCTTTACCGTCTCCTTGTATCTGTCGAATAAAAGAAGTTTCTTTTATCGCCGTCTTACTGTAACGATGAAGGGTGCTTAAGTTGAAGCATGTCTTCTTGGCTTCCGCTTCTTTGGCAATAAAGTCTGTGGCTTCTGATATTTTAGAATCTGCTTTCCTCATCCACTCTTCCACGCCTTCAAGGAGAAGCTCCCCTTTACGTTTAGCCAAATCTATTCGTTGTTGAACCCTTCCCTTCATATGTGAGAGCTTTTCGACTTCATTTTTTAGGTTTTCAACATTTTTAGAGCAATTACAAACATAGCTAATCTCCTTTATAGCCACACCAAACAACAAGTCCACTACTTTTCCAACTACGGTACTAACACCCTCCATACTTTGACGACTTGGATGGAAAAATAGTTATAAGGACAACATGTAGATCTGCAAACAAGAGAACAATTATACGCGATAAACCATGAATGAAATTGTAAAGTGAAGAAATTACGAGGAAATTGGAACGAAAAATATTGTGAGGTAAGCAAGGACGATAGTTGTATTTGAGGGATAAAGAACATAGACCATCTATAAATATTACAGCTAGAAAATATTTGTATATTATATGCATGTACACATGCATGTTAGTTGATTCAATGTAAAATTACGTCTCTTTTTTAAAAGAGCTTATAATATATTCTTTCTATAAAAGTATATCATGTTTCACGTATATGCAATAAGTAGTTTTTACTTAATATAATGTATTTATAATATTTTATTTTTATGCAAATTATATATTTTATTGCAAGCGGGTAAAGTAACCGCTGTCATCTTGATCTGTGAGACCTGCAAACACACATGGAAGAGAATGGTATCACAACATTGCATGAAGAGCTTAAGGTATTTCTTTTGTTTGTGAGGATCATTATTTGTTCCCGTATTATAGACTAACTTTGAATTTATTTGTTAATGTAGAATGAATCAGGTAGTGTCGATGGAAATCCTACAGTGGTTCCGAGGGATGTCACAAGCAAGGAATCGATTACGGAGTTGGTAGCAGCCTCTGAATTTTGTAGTGTGTGTATTTAATTTCCCAAACCCTTTCCCTACCTAAATTTGATTTAAACATTTTCTTTGATTTAAAACATTTTCAGGATCCCAACCAGGTTAGCAAGCTTTCAGTTTTGGAGGTGGACCATTTAACGACAGAAGCAACAGATGATCTTCAAAGGGTAACCGATGTATATGATGGTAACAGTGTGGAGATAACTTCGTGTGAGTCTAAGTTCAGTCCATACAAATCCCAATTTCATCAAGAGATCAGTGATGAGGTATGTTATTTATTAAGGATGTTAAATTCTAACATTTTTACCTAGTGGCGTGTGGAATGTAGCATTTACACAGTTTCAACTGCGCAAGTATGAAAAGGGTGCGAAGAGAAGGAGATCACTCAAACAGTGGAATTGGGACGAGGTTATTAGTGTTAGTAGTTCGGATGAATATGGTGAGGGTGGCGAAGACCTGAAAGATACTGATGATTTTAGGCCATGTTTAGTGAAAGAGAAACTATCGGATACACTAAATAAGGCACGGGAACGTCTTGGCTCTGAAACATCTGGTATAACTAAGGATGTTAAAAAATATTTGAATCCATAATATCGAAAAATCTAAATCCGAAATATCCGAAAATTTGGATATTCGAATTTCAGATATCCAAAATTTCATATTCGGATAGTGGTTTTGAGAATTTTCGGATATCCGAATTATCCGAAAAAAATTTCTAAAAAAATATTCAAATAATAAATATTAATTAGAAATTTCGGATATTTTTATAATAACTTCGGATATTTGAAATATTTTTTAATAAAAATTTTTAGTATTTTATAAAAATTCTTAAATAATACATATTTTTAAGAATTTGGATATCCGAATTATGGATCCGGATAGTGAAATCAGCTATCCGAAATTTTTGGATGGTTGAAACCAACTATAGTGAAATCAACTATCCGAAATTTTCGGATATCCGAAATTTTCGGATATCCGAATTTGAACACCCCTGGGTATAATCTAGAACGTAGATGCACATACAAGGCCCGATAAGGTCCATTAGGAAACTTAAGTCAATTTGAAGCTCAATTTGATAACCCTAATAAACGATTACCAATAACATTCACTTATGGACGAATGTTCGAACTAATAAGCAATTAATGTGAGAAATAACCGGTTTTATCAGATTAATGACACGCTAAGTGTCGTGACAATGGCATATTAATATATTCAATAACATCAATTTAAAACCTTATCGAAACGATTACTAGTAAATTGCGTAATACAAGATCAATAAATCACGTTAAACACACGAACACTTATGTTATCAGTTTAAACACTACTGACGCATGTATTAACGTGCGAAGTAACACCAAATACTTAATTTCATATATTATCAGTATTAAAATAATAATATTATTTTTTGTCCCGCGAAAACACTTAAAATGGTTAAACGCGTTTAACAAGCGACATTAACGTGTTCCTACTCGATTAAGTAAATATGTCATTATAAACAGTTAAACCTTGATTTACTAGTAATACCAAATACTTAATTTCATATATTATTAGTATTAAAATAATAATATTATTTTATATGCAGAGAAAACACTTAAAATGGTTAAACGCGTTTAATAAGTGACATTAACGTATTCTGACTCGATTAAGTAAGTATGTCATTATAAACCGTTAAACCTTGATTTACTTTGTATGACTACATAATAACATTACACACTATACTTATATGTAAAATATATTGCGATTACTTATGAACACATTGTCAAATGTGTAAAAATAATATGCTTGTAAAAATAAGTCTTAGGACTTGTTTATAAGCAATGTATTGACCTACAAGAACCTATAAATATTATAAAGACATCTAAAGATGAGTCATGGTCATATAGCTATCCATAACTACGAGTATATCAATAGATACACATACATACTGATATGTACACATGCACACTTTCATACAAGTAAAAATATATAAGCGCACATATAAAAGAGCAACTGAAGCTTTAAAAGTTTAACCATGAAAACAAATATGAAAACAAATATTATTGAAATAACTTACATAACATTAATCAACTTGCAATATAACAACCATCATAAGTTAAAACACTTTAACAAATCAATAGAGATGAACCGCACGCGCAATAATATTACCCTGACATTAAAGGCTGATAAATGACAAAACTATTATCTATTTTCCCAAGATGATTACCATTTATACGTATATTTCGTTGGATGTCATGAAGCATGGTTTAGAAAAACGTGTGAGGCGTACGCCTCGAGGCACCGACCGACGACTATCGCCCGCAGCCGTCTCAAAACCCAACCGCAGCCGCCTCCGAACCCGACCGCCGACCCCGACCACAGCCGACCCCGCCCGCAGCCGCCTCCGAACCCCACCGACGCCGCACAACCCCAACGCACAATGTCTAGCCCGACCGTCGACCGCCACCACCCCTAATCGTCGACGGTCGCCGACCGTCGTTGCCGAACCGTGTCGGTTTAGACGCGCTCGCCGGAGACTGCCGGTTCTCGACGACGGGTGTTATCGGTTGGTGGCGGTGGTGGGGTACGGTCGGTTTTCGGCAACGGGCGCGGTCGTTGGGCAACGGGGCATGGTCGATTGTCGGCGGTCCTTGAGGTGGTGGCGGTTTGCAAACGGGTGAGAAATTTCAATTCCTTTATAGTGTTTTGTCACTAGAAATGTAAATAGTAGATGATCGAGACAGACATTAACAGTAGACTCAACAGCTTGATCTCTTAGAGTGGAACCTGACTTTAACTCCATTGGCTGCTATATTCGCCATAAGACACTTTTTTTTATATTGACAACTTACACACCAATCTAACCTACTTCTAATTTTACGTCACAACTAATTTACACCAACCAATCATAAACGAGGCTCATACCCTTAAGCGCAATAAAACGTCACCACTATAACTCTAAATGACTTTGCCAAAGAGACGCGTGGGTGTTCTTTTTCGCTAGGCGTAGTTTAAACAAAAAAATTTGAACATCGAATTCTTTAAAAAACAAGCTAAACACCAGAAAGATGCTAGAGAAAGATGACCAAGTAGATAATTGATTACATAATTAAGAAAATTACACCACACCATTTATTCCAATCAATATCACCCAATAATAGAAAAGATGAGTGAGACCGGAGTTTTTATAAATCTAAGATATGCTGTAGAATCAAATGCATGGTTACTAATATCTAGATATTGGTTAGTAGTTATAATTATCTTTTTCTCTTTAAACCTGCAAGTGGCGATCATTATATTATACTACACAATTACATATAATAACTATAAAAAGGCCCCGCGTTTCGCGGTGGACTTTTGTGATCGGTAATGAAACAAATTTTGGAGTTTATATTCGAAAGATTACGTAAAAAACGAAGTCATGTAACTGAACTCGACACGACTTATTTTTACCATACTAATACCTTTGTAAATAATCATTTCAGTTGTATTTTTAGATCAATTAAACTTAATACACAATGATTAGTACGTTTTTTCTATAAAGTATAAACTAATTACTTGTCATCTTAACTATCATTAGTAGTGATTGATTTTTAAAAAATAATACATCAAACTGATACACATTATAATATAAAGAAAATATAAATACAATTAGAATAGTATGATTCTATAACCGAAGAAAACATGTGTACGAAAGTATTTTAAAGAGATGATAAATAAAGATACTTTTTTAAAAACATGTTGTCTAATGCAATGAATTACCAAGAGAGAAAACTCTAATATTAGCACTACATATTTAAAAATAGGAATAACTTTGTAAAACAGTAATCAAGTTTCAAGATTGTTCTAATCAGGTCACTCATAAATTTATTGTCTCAATCAGGTCAGTTATAATTTTTTTTTTGTCTCAATCAATTCACTAAAGTTTTAAAATTGTTCTAATTAGATCACTCATAAATTGTAAAAATATTTTTAAAAAATTGAAATATATAAAATATTAATAGTATTTATAAAGAATCGAATCATTTTATAAAATTGTGAATTTTTAAAAACTTCAAAAAAAAATATGAGTAAGTTAAATGGAACACTCCTAAAACTTTAGTGACTTGATTGGAACAAATAAAAATATCAGTGATCTAATTGAAAAAAATAAAAATATGAATAACTTAACTGAAACACCTTTGAAACTTAGTTACTATTTTATGAAGTTTTCCCTTATAAATATAGGCAATAAGAACAGATAATAAGACCAAAGAATTAGGAGAGATATAACTACAATATTCAAGAAACGTTAATCGAGATAAGAATGCACTATTAATAAAAATGATATTGATTTCAATCCAGACATAAAGGTTGACATAAAAGTTGATATTTAATGCTTTTTTAATGCTTTTTAGAGTATAGTATAATAATAAAAATGATTGCTACAGTTGCTTTTTGCCCACTACAATTCTTTATGTTTTTTTTAACGCACTCAAAGTTTAGTTTAATAGAAAAAAACTATAATGGTTCGGTTCTCTTGCTAAAGTATCGTGTTTTATCCGAGACCAATAATAGACGAGTGAGAACCAAGAACCAACTGACATATGTATGTTCGGGCCGGTTTAGGGTACTTTCGGGTCGGATCCTCGGGTTTTCTTGGGTGAGACCGAGAGATGAAAATTGCTTTTAAGATACAGAGCATCTATATATCTATATATCATACATATTTTAAATAAAAATAACATATGTTTCCCTACATCTCTTTAGTTGTATCGGTGTATGAAGCTATTTTAAAATTTTGTTCTTTGAGATATATTTTTTTTTAACGGCCAACGAATAATTTTTAAGCCCGGTCACCCGGGTAAACCCAATGGCGAAAGGCCACCCACGCCCGCAAACACAGACAGCGCTGGTGACCCGGCTCGCCCACCATTCCAAGGGAAACCCACCACCTAAAGGCCCACTGTGGTAAAACCCTTGGCCCACTAGAAGCATGTTGCACCTAGTGAGACTCCAACCCATGACCTTCACATTGAAAAGTCATAAGGTGCCTCCTCCTAAACCAGCTGATCTAGAACTCATTGGCAAAAAAGGAGGGGAGAAAAAAAAAGAAAAACAGAATGAAAGTCAAACAAATTAAATAAAAATTCTAGAATCAACTTACCTGAAGTATAAGATGTCGAAGTTTATGAACAAATCTTCGTTGCCAGTGTACTCCCTCGTGCTCTGTAGTAGTGTAGTTGGAGAGAGAGGAGACTTTATGAGAGAGAAATGATGAGAGTTGGTGAGGTCAATATAAGGTCACGGGGTATTCACATCTACTTTCCTATAAGTGTATTCTTTTGATCTTTTCTTTTAGCATTCACATTTACTTTCTTATAAGCATCTTCTTTATAATGATCATTATCCTCACAAAAGCATTCACATCCTATTTTCATCCTGCTCCTTATAATTTATCAAAAAAATTATTTTCTAATTTACCTATCTTTTACTATAAAACCTTACACATCTCATTTCCTATATATTTATTTGTCTCAAATAAATAATATTATTTTATTCTTTTTCCAATATTATTTCTCTCTCTACTACAATGATACACTTAAAAAAATATTAAAAAAATTACAAGGGATGAACAATGAATCCCTATATTTAAAGTATGTGATTATTTTTCCCTTAAAATATGAGAATGGGTCATAAGGATGGGGAGTGGATGGAGTGTGTATTTTGTCAAAATATAAGGATGAGTATGGGGATAGAGGATGGGTTAGAAATGCTCAAACAATCCCCATCTTCAAATTTTGAAGGACTTATAACAATTCGGGTAATTTGACTCTGCATTAGATACACAATTCTCATCCCTTTATCTCCTAAACATTTTAATGAAAACTTAATGCGCCCCCAAATTTGGGTTCACTTACTCACAAACCCCATGCATTATATGTACGCGGGATGAAATGTGTTTTATAAAATATGAAATAAATTTGGGGATGATGATTTTTAGAGGAACATGAGGTAAATGCTCTAAGTGTGGCGGGTTATTCGGGCTTTGTAGGCCATTAGGTTTTAAAACCAGGCTCGTGAACCGGCCTCTAAACCCGAAGGAGATAATCGTTTGACGATAATAACGCCGTTAGGGAATTAGGCGTTGGGGATTTTAACTAAAAAAACACACTACAATAAGATAATTTTTATACCAATTTTACGTTAATTTTTTTTTATCTTTCTCCTACTATAATCCAATATAATCTACTCAAAATTTATTTTTTTGTGGAGTAAAAAAAAGCAAGCGCCAACCCGAAAACCAACAAAATCAAATGTCGTTTCTAGTTAACAATACCACTTGCAAGTTGCAACATCCAACCATGCCAGGCATGTCGACTAAATATGCCCCGGGATAATTCTCCTTTGATACATCCAATGGCTCATCCTTTGACTCGTGTGCATACCATGAACCAAACCATCCCTACCAAATTAAATCGTATCGTGTCTCAACCGCCATCACATTCCCGAATCATACCAGGATAAATCTTACAGTGATGAACTGGCAAATGAAGAAGAAGAATATGAGGAGGAGGAGGAGGATGACAAGGTTCCGATTGGAGAAAAAACAAAATACGTGAATTGGGCGCCTCATAAGTCTTGAACCCTTGTCGTGGTTCGATTTCTTGAATACTTCAAGTGTAAAATTCATAGATCAAACTGCTCGGTACACTAATAAGTTTAAGGACTTGAATATTGAATTGAGTTGGTTTAATGGCATCTATAGATGTAGCGTCAACAATGAACTAGTGGAATCTCGAATGCAGATTTATTACCAAGGCTTTGACGAAGTACAAAGTAATACACAAGAAAGTTTTTCCAACACTAGGATGTGTGGCGTGTTGTAAAAGAACTTGCAAAATAACAATGTGTTCTATTAATGGGTGAGAAGTTTCTAGAACACTCACTAATAAAGAACAAAAGCCTTAGAGTCGGGTAAGTATACCGACTCAAAAGAAGGTTTTACAAGCATCGTACCCAAGCTCAATGAAGATACAACACCAACAGACCCTCCATGAAAACACAAGAAAGTGGCCAAGTCGTCCAGCAAAAACAGTTTGTTCATAATCATGTCCGAATATAAGATCTTAAAAGTAAAAGAAAATCAGGATAAACAATGTATTCAATACAAATTTGCGGAAACAACAATCAAACAAGATGAAATGGAAACGACAATAATGAAACTAGAAGAATAATGACACAATTTGAAAATGTTTATGGATCCCCATAACCGTTTGGCCAAACCTTTCTTAACAATAACACTACAAATTAAATGTGAAATAGCGATGAGATGGGGTTGTCTTTGCTTTAAGTTTTACAAAACAAGAATATGGTAAGTTGCCTGAGGGGTTGTTTGATAAAACTGACTTAGTAAGATCTGACTGAGTCAGAAGCTGACCCAGTCAGAAGTTCTGACTGAGTCTACATCTGACTGAAACTTGGCTGTTTGATTTAGTATCTAACTGTCTCTGCTGAATGATAAAAATAACCACTGTGTACACCATCTCTAACGTCATCGACGACATCGAACTCTCCGACGACGACCTCCTCCTCCGATCACCCCTCTCCTCTGTCCCCCGTCGTGCTCCGTGGTCGTGCAGGGGGGGTCGCCTTGGGTGGTAGTGCCAGCTGCCGAGGGGTGGCCGTCGGTGGTCGCGCAAGATGGTGGGGTGGACCCGGTCAGCCTTTTTAATTTTCAAGTCTGGGTTAGCCATCTTGGACCCGGTCAGCTGAAACAAAACGCATATCAAACGGGCTGACCCGCTGACCGAGTCAGCCAGTCAGCCGGGTCAGCACGGTCAGCCGATATCAAACAGCCCCTAAATTGGCTTTATAAGGTTTGAATTAGGGTTGGTTGCCCTAGCATCCACATTTCAACAATTTCTCACTTGCATGCTTGATAATCTTCAAACTGGCATTTGGTGTGAACCATTATACTTGTTGTAATTTTCTTTATTTATTGGCTGCCATAGCCTTCTTGAAGGCTTAAAAGTTAACTAGAAGGCCCGTTTAAGAACCCTAAAGCTCTAACACATAAGCCATGGCTACGTCTACTCCTGACCCGTCCTCTATCTCTACTGACTCCCACTAGGATGGTGTGTCGATCAATGAGTATATCGAAAAACTTTCTAGAATGATCTCAAGGTATAATAGCGTGGGGCCAACCTTGGAGGATGAAGAGTTTATTTGGAAATTATTTGATGCAGATCCAAAAGAATTTCATCAACTTGGTTGCACCAACAAAAGAAAGCACGGGTGTTGAAACAATGGCATTTGAGGAAGCAATTGGGCATTTAGAGGCTTAAGATGATAGATCAAAGCTTCGAAGGGATAGTTGAGTTGGTGAGAACTGTCACACCCCCGCCTTGGCGGAAATGTGGGAATGTAATAAAACTGAATATCAAGAACACATTGCTTTTAAGAGAAATGTAAACTTAAATTAAGTCCAAATACTAAAGCGTTACAAGGTGTTTAATTAAGTACATATCTGTAGATTCTTAAAATATAGTCCTAACATAAGATCATATGTAGAAATCTCCAAAGGTACTCTTATTCTTGAATGTGTTCCATGATATCATCTAATTATTATTTGAATAACATGCTAAAAAGTGTCAACCAAAATTAGTTAGTGAGTTTGCACATTTATGACTCGATCAAACATAAACATGTTTACTATAGTTTTGCAACAAGTAAATAAATGCAATCCACATAGGTCGACAAACCTATTAACTACTTGTACGACCCTGGCTAATGTCTTATCACAGAATATTAGTTCTTGGTGAATATACTCATTCATTTAACAATGCAGTTATGGTTGGTGCAACCTAACCATGACGTTTCCTTCGAGGGTTACAATGTTACATCAGAAAACAGAGAATTATGGTCATGTCGATCTAGGGTTTGAACCCCAGATATATAGAGATGAAGATAGTCCAACGGTGTATTCAATAAGAAAACTCCAAGGACACGCTAATAGCACACCAAAAAAGTCAATGCTAGAATACATATCTAGGAATTAGGAACCAGAGTAACCCTAATTAAAGAAGACCCAACGAGCAACCTGTAGTGGAAATCACAAGTACCAGATCCTTAGCTCTGATACCATGTTAAGATAAGAAGATCTGACTATGAATCACAACTTGATTTAACAAGATAACAACCGCTTACACAAATTCAGAACAAATATAAATACACTCAAGCTAATAGAACTAAAAAACAAGATGTGATGAGACTTAGATCATAAATATAATGACCTAATTGAATGTAGAATCAGAACAAGAATACAAGAGTCATCAAGAAGACGAAACCCTAGAGATACACAAATGTTTTTGAGAGAAAACGAGAGAGAACGTATTTTGAGAGAGTGAGGGGTGTTAACCCTAAAACCATACACTCACTAGATTATAAGGAACCCAACAATGAACTCGAACTATCCACCACTATACGACCTGCATGTCTTTTAGAGACAAAGTGAGTCGCCTTTAGACAAGGAGCAACCCGAGCACAACTTGGACTAGGAACTCAGCAACGGCCCATCAACAAAAGCGCATCAACACAACAGCCTAATGTAAAAAGAAAAGAAATAAAACATTAGCAATAATTAAAAGAGGAAAATAGAAATAGCAAGTGTTTAAGTGATTATATTAGGGACATATATCCTGAATTTTCAACAAGTACACATATCAATGTATTTTTCTATCTATCACGCTTATATAACTTTTAGTTATCTGTCACAGCAAAGTTGAACCTAGATAAAAAATTAAATAGCATGTTGTTCCCTGCGTGTTTTTAGTTATCTAGCTAGCATTGGCGAAGCTTGCCCCCTCTTTTTTCGTCAATAGCGTTAATTTTTGGGCCCGATTGTTTAAATTTTTTATATATATTGAATTATCCACCTAAAGAATTTACTTTCGCCTCCGCCTCTCTATGAAAAGATTCAAGCTCTTCCACTACCAGCTACGACTAGATCAGAGGAAAGTGAGACGTGTCTTTCAACTGCTTAGAGCAAGGTGCCATCACAACCAAATAACATGTTGATATTGTTACCACCAACCAAAATGTTTTTGACAACCCCAATGACTTTCCTCCGATTGATTCTCCAACCTAGAAATAAACAAACAATAAAAGGGAAAAAAAGAAGTTGTTTCAGTTGGCAATTTAAATATTCATGTCTTTGGGGCATTTATTGGTGCAACTAAGGTTCGCAAAGAAAGCAGTCAAGAGTCAAGACATGGCCAATATGGGTTAAAGAGCTTCACATCCGTCTTATATTATGTTGTACATTGGTGTCTAAAATGGTCAAAAAATGATTTATATTATGTTGTACATTGGTGTCTAAAATAGTCAAAAATGAAAACGAGGGATATGAGTAGACAAAATGACAATCATATACTATAATATCAATTCTCACTTTTGATAAGTTAAGTTAATATTAAAAGGTGTTTCTTTCATTTACCTTCGCATTGACACTTTCATTCGTATAATTATCGTTGATTACACTTAAGTTCGTTTACGCCATGAGCAAAATGGGGTAACATAGTCCCTATTAAAGAGATTATTGCCATTATAAAATATTTTATAGTTAATAGTAAATGTACATTGCTTATTTTTTTTCTTATTGTGTATTTTGGCAAACAGGTTATGAATTTATTACACGTTTGTGCTTTTGGAATTAAGATGAATGATTTTCAATTAAAATGGTTTGTTTTGAGGTAATCTAAGATCGAAAAATTGATAGAGAAAATACAAAAGAGTTGGTATACGCAATAACCTTGGTGTTAAAACAAACTCAAAATACATGTATACTCCTTCTGGATTTGCCGAATATTTGTTAGTGTGTATACAAATACTTATTTGGTTCGCTTATTTTGTTTTTAGGTGTCAGTTGAAGCGTTTGAGATCAAGGTTCATTGCTCATCTTGATTCTCATCATTTCATGTTATTTCGTTTTTTTTCTGGCAGGTTATTTTGAGGGTGATGATGATTGCTATTGTTGTTATCGTCGTTCATTTGTGGTACGAAAAAAATGATTTCTAGGTAGGGTGCTTCATTTTCCACCTCAACTCGAACAATTGGAGTTTATGCTTTGCTACGCAGTAAGGTGAATATGTATGTGTAGGTACAAATGAATATGAAGGCCTCGTTAAAGCTCATGAAAGTTTTCTTTACATTAACACTTCATCGTGTTATTTTCTAACTTATGATATTTCTCATTCAAGGAAATATCTAATACTCGAGGTGGTCATTTCATCCCATTTATCCAAAAATGGGTTAATTTGCATTATACATTATTTGTAACGGGTTAATTGTGAGAACTTGTTTAGAAATAAAACAGATTGAACGGGTCAAATGGGTTGAAAAATACCCGAGGAGTATTCTAATACATAAAAGTATAAAACCCTCTATATGACGTCATATGAAATCTTTTAATTTTCATATTGGTAATATACATTTTCAGGTTTTCTGGAGTAAAGGTTCGTATATTTTTCACGTTCCAAAACCAATACAATAAAGGTTTGGTTCGTCTGGCAAAACGGACGGGTCGGGCCGAGTCACGTAACTATCAAAACATGTTTTGAGTAAAATGGATTCGGGTCACGACTAATAAACAAATAACTAAAATACTATTTCACAAACATAAAATTGAACATTTAATCAGTGAAGCTAATATGTCTTGACTTTCAAAATGAAAGTCAAACTCAAAAGTCAAAACTGAAACCTTAATCTGTAGGCATGATAATATCTATAAAACACTTCATTTACAACACTTTAATACTTCTCTAGCATATCACGAGCAACAATGAGTTCTATCTGACCTGCATCCCCGCTATCACTCGGCATCATCAAGATCTCATCATCGGTCGAGAAATGGTAATGCTCGCCAATCGCTCGTAGCAATTGGTACACTTCGAACATAGTGGGCCTCTCTTTATGGGCCGGGCCGACACAACTACACGCCACTTTCAAAAACTGAAAAATCTCACTGTTGTATCTCTTCTCGTTTATCGACTCGTCGATTGACTCTTCGAGTCTTGACTCAGCAGATAACTGAGTCACCCACTCGGCTAAACTCCCTTTAAACGTTTCGGGCGCTTTAGCCACATGGGTCGGTTTTTCACCCGTTACTAGTTCTAAAAGCACCACCCCAAAGCTATAAACATCCCCTTTTGGTGTAGCCACGAGGGTTCTTGTATATTCCGGGGCCACATAACCTAAATCACCAAACTCGCCGTTTACAAAAGTGCTCAAATGGGTGTCAACCGGGTTCATGAGCCTCGCGAGCCCAAAATCAGATATTTTGGGCTCGAGGTCTGCATCTAGTAAGATGCATTTTGAACTTATATTTCTATGAAGAACTCGAGGGTTGCAGTTATGGTGTAGCCAAGCTAGCCCCTTGGCTGCACCGATCCCGATTTTTAGCCGTGAAGGCCAATCGAGGCGGTTCGTGTTGTCAGTGATGTTATGCAACTTATCATGTAGAGTGCCATTTGCCATGTATTTGTAGACCAAAAATCGCTCGGTTTTCGTCACGCAAAAACCTAAAAGTGGGACCAAGTTTCGGTGTTTGACCTTCCCGAGTGTAGCCATTTCTGATGCGAATTCTTTCTCGGAATGTTGAGTGTCTTGTAATCTTTTTATCATGAGTGAGCTGCCATCCTCGAGTACTGCTTTGTATAAACAACCCGTTCTTCCTGACCCGATTATGTAATCTTTGCCAAAATCGTTGGTAGCATTCATCAAATCACTCAATCGCATCTTAGAAACCGGATTTTCAAACATGGAAAGCTGCAAAACATCAAAAGTTGTCAAATCAATGCATCAGAAATCAAAAGTAGAGGTGACAAGATGAACGGGTCAGTCAGGTTGCATATAATATAACACACCACAAATCGACCCGTTGATAAGAAATTACCACCACTACAAGAAAGCATGTAAATTTCTTAGATAAAAAGGGATTAAAGTGTCTTACTTTGATGGTTTTAGCTCCTTTAATGCTCTTGGCCCATTTATTTCCATCAGGGTCATCATCTTTCTTCTTCCTAACAACCTTACGCATGAAGATCGTCATTCCTACAACTACAACCAACGCCGCTAGAGTGGCCCCACCAATAGCCGCCCCGATAATAACACCTATATGAGTCTTCTTATCGGTTCCTGGACAACTAGACAAAGACTTTCCACATAACCCGGGGTTACCTGTATAACTATCTGCACCAATACTCCCATTCTGAAAAACAGGAACTGGCCCGGATAAAAGATTATTCACAACACTAAACTCCTTAAGCCGATTCAAACCACCTAATTCCAAAGGAATCTGACCAGAAAACCGGTTGTTATCCAGCCTGAGGATATTAAGATAAGAACAATTCGCAAGCGTTGCAGGTATTTGACCCGAGAAATTGTTTGAGGAAAGATCAAGGGATGTTAAAAGCCCTAAAACCTTTGACATGTTTGTCGGGAGCGATCCAAACAAGTGGTTACTAGAAAGATCTAAACCTGTCATCGAGGTACAGTTTTGAAGCCCGAGAGGTAACATGCCTTTAAGGCCCATATCAGCGAGACGTATGTTCAAAACTTTGCTTTCATCAGGATGCCAACATTCAATTCCAGTGAACTTACAAATGAATCCTTCGGTATTGTTATTGAAATCCCAATTAGATAAGATGTTTTCAGGATCTTCTATTGAATCTTTAAAGGATTTAAGACAGTCAATATCACTTTGGACAGCATTACTAAAACTGATGATTGTAAGTATCAAGAAACAAGTAGTTATCATCGGTATGCCAATCGGTGCCATTGAATATAAAACCTGAAGAATTAACAATGGTACATATTCAAGAACTGAACCTGCAAATGATAGTGACACAAACAGTTACAATAGTTAAAAACAAGAGCTAAACAATCACCCTTTGATGCATAATCTACTGAAATTGAAAAAAAAACAGCTTTCAAGATATGGGGGTGTTTGAAGTGAGTGTTCAAAGTGATTACTGCAATCCAAACAATCATAAACAATAAAAACCCTAAATTTACATCTTTTTCAATAAAACTAGTTATAGGGACATCAATGAGTACAAAACACACCCTAAATTATACTCAAATTCAAGTTCATAAAATCCAATTACAAGCTAACACATAGCAAACCCTAATTCAAGAATTTCATGAATCAATATCATAAAAACACAAAATTTGCATAGAATTCGACAAACCCACAACAGAATTAAAAAACCCAGATGCAATTCCACCTCTATGACAAACAATTTACATCAATTTGAAGTTACACTACAGCAAAATCAAATTTTGAAGATGAAGAACATACAATGAGGGATTGAAGATCTTGTTGAATGAAGATGCTTGCAGCAACAAAATCAGAATATTGATGATGAATATAAGCAATTTTAATAAGAGAAAATGGATGATAGTCTGGTCAAAGAAGTGATTTAAGCGACGACTTGACCGAAAACTGCAGCCACTAATAATGGTATGATTGTGTTACAGTTCTTGACTGAGTCAAGCGGAAACCGTGTGAACGATGCTTTTGGAAAAATAATATTGTTTCTTTATGTGGAATTTGGACTCAAAGAAAATGATTTTGATGACAATTTGATATTTTATTGGCCCACTATTTAGTAATTCACACTCACCCACATGTAATTTCCACATTTATTCTCTGTTCTCATTTCTATGCTTTTAAATAAAAAATCTAGATAGATTGTTTGAAGTTAAATAAGAAAACTATTGGGCGAAAGTTGGGGTCCAGTAATAAAAGGGAAAACCCACATTAAAAGTTTATGTGTTCAATCTCATCTAAATTTCATCTAGAAATGATCTAGATGTCGGTGTTAAAAACATAATATTGTCGATCAAAATTAAAGTGATCTTTTATACACATTTATATTTTATCTGATTCATACTTACAGGTGTGACCAACTTAAGATAGGTACTACAAGTTTAAACTGGTGAGATTTAAATGAGCTCGAGCTTAGAATAACCTAACTTAATAAATGGACCCGAACCCTAACTTTTTATTTAGTGCTAGGTTAAGTTTACAAGTTTAAACAAACTTGCTCCGTCACGGAAATTTCTCTCGAGCTGAGTTTGGACTTTGAATATATAATATAAAACAAATCAAGTCAAGCTTTGTGAAATTAAAGGTATCCTCAAAATTAAATGAGCACAAGTTCATTCTGACTTGTTTACTCCCTTAACACCCTCTATCTTCCTTTGTTAGCTATAGCTTATAACATATGTGGCATTATTTTTTGCTATATGGAATAAATTACAATGTGTATAAGAACATATTGAACCTCAAATTAAAGACCTTGACTATTGAAGAATACTATATCAAAACAAAACGACATGTGACAAGAATACCTCTTCATAAACCACATGAAACTTGGGGAATATTAGAGTATATAGTTGGTTTTTGATAGCATATTGTTGTCGTTATTTTAGTTTTTTTTAGTCTGGTACAACTAAGATCTTTATAGTATAAATTTCTCTTGGGTAAGGCTTGAACTCGCAGTCTTTTGATTGTAGGTATCACCTCTTACCACTAGAACCTAATCCCCACAGGTATGTTATTACAGTTAATTGATTGTTTCATTAATCAAATATTCTCTTTAAGATCTTATATATAAGATGCCATAGTTTATATGCATCGTATTACAAGATTCTAGTATACTTACTTTACCCATTTTATGGTATTAGAGCTCGCCGTTGTTATCTTAAGATCGGGCCAAATTCCCTTAAAGTTTGACAACCATGCCAAAGTTCTAGTTGGTTGCTTTTTTATCTTTAAGTTTTATAGTTTTTTCTTCTGATTTTTTATTTTTCTACACTTCTATCATTTTGTTCTGAGATCATCTCAACGGTTTTTTTGGTTGTTAAACTTGTCATATACAACAAATGCCACAATTCAAATCTGACAAATGGCACTATGTTTTCTACAATTGAACTAGATGAAAAAAAAAGCTTTCTAGCATGGAAACAACAGAACAATCAATATCTTGAAAGACAATGGATATGGTGTATTTCTTGACTAAGAACATTGTTTATTGGCCCACAATTTAGTAATTCACACTCACCCACATATAATTTCCACATTTTAATCTTCTGTTCTCATTTGTATGCTTTTAAATAAAAAATCTAGTTAAATTCTTTTAAGTTAAATAAGAAAGTTGTCAAATAAAATCAAACTGATCTACTATACACGTATTTAGACTCAGTCCCTGCGCACCAGCGGGTGTAATGCCACACACAGTCACACATCACACTACACCACACACACAACAATCAAAACATGTCACATCACACCATATCACACCAATTTAAGGGGGACACTCGCATCATACTACACACACCAATTTTTTTAGTTAAAAAATTACTACATTAATAAAAATAAATTATAAATATAAAAAATACATTAAATAAAAAACATAAAATTTAATAATATGACAATATTAAAACTAAAAATCTACAAATTAAACTCCCAACCATGTATTCAGTTAATTTGACGTTTCCGTTCAAACACGTTCTTCAACATCGGTTTCGGGACATCGTTATGTGGTTTAAGGAAAATCTCCATGTCCCGATCTAACGTTTCGCGAAGCAACGTTTCACGTTGTAAATCGAGTAAGGCTAATTTAGATTCTGTTACTTTCATGCAAAACACTTTTTGTTCTTTTTTTTTTCTTTCATTTCTTTTTTACGCATCACTTTATAAACGCTAATGGCCTCACTCAACGTTGATTTGCTTGAAGAAGACTCCCCCGTCGCTTTGTCTTTGCGCCTTGGCCCGGTCGGTGTGGCGTTTTCGTTGAGGTTGGGGAGGGGGCTTGAAATCAGATCATTAGAGCTTACGTATTAGCTCGATTCCGAAGTGTTACTCCTCTTTGTTATTTGAGTACCAAACTTCGGAGTAATAACATCCACCGACTCCCATTTTGCGTGGTTTCTTGCCACCCTCCAAGCACTGATGCTCGTAAAACATTTTTTCTTTTAAACTTTATTGTTCGCTTAAGGCTTTTAGAATGATATCCTTATCGTTGCTTCCACTCGCCCAATAATATTTCTACATTTTTGAAAACAAAAAAAAATTAATTACACAAAAAATAAAATAATAAACATAAAATGTAAATATATAAAGGGAAAACTTCATAAAATAGTAACAAAATTTTATGAGTGTTCCAGGTCACTCAAGTTTCAAACTGTTTCAATCAGGTCATTTAACTTTGGGGTGATGTTCTAATCCAATATAATTAACCTGATTAGCAGGTAATTATTTATTTTTCAAGTTTTATGAGTGTTCCATCATTGCCACCCACCACCACCGTCGTCCCACCACCATCGCCACCCACCACCATCGTCGTCCCACCACCATCGCCGCCCACCACCATTGTCGTCCCACCACCACCGCCGTCCCACCACCACCGTCGTCCCACCACCATCGCCGCCCACCACCACCAACGTTGTTCCACCACCACCGTCGTCCCTACCACCGTCGGCCCACCACCACTGTCGTCCCCCACTATCCCCGCCCACCACCACCGTCGTCCCCTACCATCGCCGCCCACCACCACCATTACCGTCATCGCCCCACCATCGCCGCCCACCACCACCGTCGTCCCCCCACCATAGCCGCCCACCACCACCGTCGTCCCCTCACCATCACCGCCCACCACCACCTCCTCTCACCTTTGATCCTCTTTTTATACCTACTATTCAAGTTAAATACACAAGATTGAAACATCAAAATAAAGTTTAGTGACCTGATTGGAACAAAAAAATTTATGAGTGACCTAATTAGGACAATTTTGAAACTTCATTACATTTCTACAAAGTTACCCCATATATAAATGTAAAAGTAATAATAAATTTACTGGTTGAATATATGTTCCGTTAAAACGACTCATCGTGTGGTTCATTCTTCTCCACTTTGGGTTTAGTTGATCAACGGTTCGATTGGTCGAACCAACGGTGGTGGTGAAGTGTCGAATCACATTCTTTCAAAATGAGCCATTTTTTGGTAATCTCCAGTTGTAGGGTTTTCGGATACATATATCCAACTCTTTGTCAATGCCTCCTCTTCATTTTCATCTCAAGCCTTGTTAGTTGCCCGGGTTGTCGATTTTCCTTTCAACTTAAATTTCGGTGGGGGTGTTTTTTCGACACGAATATCTTCATCTTTGCTTTCGTAAACTTGAAGATCATTGAAGGATTTGTTTTTTCTTCTTCTTCGTATTCTTAGGTTTCTTCTTCTTGTACGTGTTAAGGTGGGTTTTGAAAAGGGTTTGGGATGTTAGTGTAGTAAGAAAATTATGACGGGTTTTGAAATGGGAGCATAGTTGGGCGGTAGGCCAATGGTTGGGGGGATTTGTAAGGATTTTGAAACCAATCAGTTGTATGCGGTGGGTGGTGGGTTGAACGGTTGGGCAGAAGGCGCCAGTTCACTTGGACCTTCGTTCTATATTTTCTGGAGGTTTGGCCTCGGGATTTTGAGGATTTTTTGATGTGATCCATTTTTCTTGAAGTATAATGTGAATTTGTATAAGAGAAGATGAGAAATTTGAGAATGGTGTAAAAATTATGAGTTTTAATTAGTATTTATAGTGCAATTTTTTTTCTTAAAATTTTGGCATTTTAGCCGTTGGGGGTGAGATGGAGGTGGGGTAGCTCTTCCAACGGTAAAAATTTAACGGTCACAACCCACTTTTGTGTGGGTGTAGCTCGGCGAGGGAACGCCGCAAGGCACAAAGGAATCACAGCGTAGGGGACCGATGACGGTGTTGGCGCGCGGCGCGAGCCCTGCCGCACCCTCACGGCACCAGCGCCCCCACCACCCTAAGATAGTCACTAAAAGTGTTTAAGGTGATGGGGTTTAAAGGAGCTCGAGCTTACAACAAGCTCACTTAATAATTGAGCCCGAAGCCTAACTTTATACGTGGAGCTAGATTAAGCTTACAAGTTTAAACAAACTTTCTTCATCATGAAAATTTCTTACGAGCCGAGCTTGAACTTTGGATGTAAAGATGTAAACGAGTCTAGTGTGAGCTTTGTGAAGTGAAAAAAGAGTGAGCTTGAGCTCATTCTAACTCATTACATCCTTGGCATACTTTGATAGCATGTGGTTGAAGGGCTATTTATTTATTTATATTTATTTTATTTTATTAACTACAACTAGATTTGTGAAGTGAAAAAAAAGTGAGCTTGAGCTCATTCTTTAATCTGTCCTTTCGCGCGTTTCTTGACGAGTATTTGTTGTACTCAATTTCTCAGCTTTTATGTGATCTTTACATGTGTGTTGTATGCCTTATACTATAATCGTTACGGTTATTGTTTCCCTTACTGAGTCGGGGGTCTCTTCGGAAGCGGTCTCTCTATCTTCCAAGATAGAGGAAAGACTCGCCACCAACCACCCCTCCCAGACCCTGCTCTTGAGTGGGATTTACTGGGTATGTTTGTTTGTTTGTTTTAACTACAACTAGAATTTTTCTAGTATTATAACCTTGGGTAAGTGCGCAAGGCTTGAACCCGTAACTTTTTTGCAATCTCTTGATTGCGAGACATACCTCTTACCGGTAAAACCTAATCCCCACATGCTTGTTGTTAAAGTGTTAGGTTGTTTTAGTTATCTATCATTATTTTTAGGATCATTTATATTGAGTGCCATGGTTAATACTCAAGATGCTCATAATATTTAGATATTCTAGTATACTTACTTTACCCACTTTATGATATTAGATTTCAACCTTTTTCTATTTTATTCTTCTGGTATTAATTATATTACAGTTTTTGTTCATTTGATTTTCTATTTTCCTACACTTCTATCGGTTTGTTCTGTAATCATCTCAACAATTTTTATTTGTTTGTTAAACTTTCATATACGACAAATGCCGCAATTAAACAATCAAATGCAAAATAATGTTTAGATAATCTTTAGAGTATTTTGACAATTGAACTTGATGTTAATCATAAATCTTAGTTTATTAATTTGGAGTTTATTTTGGTTAAGATAATGTTTAGAGTATTTTATTATTTGTTTAGTTTAGTTTTTTGGTTTGAGTTTAATTAAAAGTCTTAGGAGACAAGTTATACTTCTAGTATAAATAGATGAGTATGATATTATAATTTCTTGGATCAAGTCTTTGTTTGAATTTATAATGTTAAAAGAGTCGTGAGAGTTCCACAAACTCATCGCCAATTTTGATTCGATTTATTCCAACAATTGGTATCACAACAAGGAAAAGATCGATTTGTTGAAGACAGTGAAGTTTGAGTCTTGTGGAACAAGTTCTTGCAAACGAAGACCTGACCCGTTAGAGTATATCGGATCCCAGTTAATTCCGATCAGAAGAGTTATGGAACATTACTGATTTTTATAACAAAACAAAGCTTTTAACATACTCACTACAAGCTGTTAGAAAATCGAGCCCTGATGCAACACTAAGGATTGTATCAATTGATTATCTTTTCCAATGATTTGATGGTAATACAAAATAATTTGGTGCTCCATATAACCAGCGTGACATGTTTTTAAGGTTTTTATCGAACTTATGTTTTCGGGACTCGGGTTAACCCATTCTAATTCCACTAACAAAATACCCAAATAGACCCACAACTGCTCTCAAAATCAATTTCCAGTTTCTCCTTTCTTCATATCGTCTAGCAAATTTAAGAAACGATTGTTGTTTATTTTTTCTTTTTTGAACGGCTAGATTAGTGGACTAGTGGTTAGTAATTAGTACACGAAGTTACTAATTATTCGTAATGCTACTAACTTAATCGTTCAATTAATGGTTTTTACAACACTAGAACAGATACCAATTTTCATTGCTGGGGTTGTTTTCTTTCGACTGTTTTGCCATCCATGTGCTCGAGAATGTGCATGTTTGACAACAACTTTTTAAAAGTTACTTTTGACTTATTAACTTCTAATAAATTAATAAGTTCAAAGAAATTTTGTCAAACCCAAAAGTTTTTTTCAAACTGATTTTTAATATAAGGTAAAAAGTAGTTTTTGAAAGTAAGGAATTATTAACTTTTGAAAATTACTTTTGGTTTAATTTTATATTATACCCCTATATTACCTTCTATTAACTCCTTTAATTTTTAAATTATATATTTTTTATCATTTTACAACGTTTTAGTTTATAAACTAATCCAAACACTTTTAAAAACTACTTTTAAACAATCATAGATTAATAATTTTTTTTATCAAAATTCCATTTCAATCAAAATAAACATCTCAAACATGCCCAGCAAAACTACAAGTTCACCTCCGCCATTGTTGCTTTCAAGAAGCTTATAGAGGACCCAAACGATCAGCTTTTAGATATCAATGATAACAAGAGGCAGGTCGAATTTCGTGATGGGGATTATTAGGGTTTTGTGAATAAGGTCTTGCAAACACCACCACCACTTGTATTCTTGACATGTGAGTTTCAATTTCTTCCTCTATGCCAGATCATTGGTAGATTTAGATTTTAGATGTTAGAAAACTTATATGATCACAAAATTAGGGGGTGTTTGAATTTGCTTTTTGATAGTGATTATTGCAACTTGAAGAATCAGAACTGAAGAATCAATTAGATAGGTAGGTAATGTAACATTTATCTGAATAATTAGGTTTCTTGCAAGAACTTCTTGTTTGCTTCTTGAAATTTGATTACTTTGGCCTGAAAATTGAAAACATAATCTCATTTACCCAAACAATCAAGACTGATAATCAGACATACAAAACAAGTGTCATATATATTTGATTAATGGTAAAGTTCTTTGCTTCTCTTGTAAGTATTTTCCATATCATTCGGGATGAACATGACCTCAGGCGGGTTATGAGATGACAAAACTGTCAATACTAAAAATACCGAATTGATGTTAATTACTGAAAATTGTCTTGCAATATATAGAGATCATAAGAAATTCTAGAAATCTAAACAGGGCCTGTGGGCTTATATTAATAAACGCTAATTAATAATATATTCCAATAAGAATACGTGAGGCTGTTTTTGGCATTAATTCATATTGTTTGGTTGAATGTTGTAACTAGTCTAAATTCTTACCATCGAATTTCGTATGCACAGGTTTCAGGTTTATTCTGACTAAAGGCTTTATATCATGCTCTTTGCTAGTAGTATAATGTACAACCTTTGTTAACAAAGGCGTATAACTGATCATATATATATCATGTCCCAACTTGACACGTCCAAAAACTAATTGATTGCACCAGAAATCAGAAGTTGAGGTGACAAGATGGATGGGCTGGTCAGGTTGCTTGCAGCTTCAAACAAGTACAATTTGAAACGAGTCGTTTTTAGAATGAGCCAGTTAAACAAATTTGTCCATTTTGTAAAACAGTTGAAAAATAACTAGCACTTTAATTGTTATTATAAAAACAATATCACGAACAAATTTTCAATGTCTTCATCAATTTGATCGTTCAATATGATATTAGAGTATCTTGTTTGTAATTGATTGTTCTATCTGAATTTGCATGGGCGCCATTTTATACTTCCAGCAAAAATAGGGCAAATTTAATTGTGACTAGCTTTGTGGTTTCATGTTTGTTGGTGTTGCTATTAGGTGACTGATTATTATCTTTTCGAGTGACTGCGAATCTACTTTCTTCGGTATTTCGTTTCTTCAAGCTATAATGGTTTCCAACAAGGCAACTTGTGATGGAAGCCTCTCATCAAGTGATTTCCAAATTGCTGCCAAAACTTTTGCTGATAAGTGGAAGAAGTTCAATTCTGATTTTCCTGAATGGGTATGGATTGATTGCTCAAACAGATTAGGGTTTACAGCTCATGGAGTTAGTGATGGATATTTATCGGTACAAAATGTGCTCTTTCAAAGATCTTTAAAGGTTTGACTTCATACAATATCACATAAATTGCATACGATGACTCTCCATATCTCACTCATCTCCTGTTTTTTATGCAGGAAGAAGATGGTGAATGCAGTTCAAATGATTACGAAGAACCTTTTGATGATGCCACTTTGGTACGCACATTTTGTTTTGAGTTACAGTTTATATGTTTGTCAAAATAGAGGATTCTTGATGAAAAATAATTTGAATTTTTAAGGTGCAGAGCACTGATGATGATGGACATTGGTATGATTTTCATGTAGTATACAGCTCTTCATACAGAGTTCCAGTGCTCTACTTTAGTGCACACGGTAGTGGTATGTTGATCTCTAACTGTGTGTGACAAGATGAGGGGTTGGGTTATAGATTAAAACAGATTCGGGTCGTAAACGGGTCATTTTGTAGTACAGGTCCAAATGGGTCTGGTCGGGTTCTTTAATCGCTCCCTGAATCCTAAAAATCTTGTTTTAATTTTCTTGAAACTAATTGACATGATATGTAATGGTACTTACTTATTTGATCCCTATTTACATTCGAAATTAATTACATTTTCAGTCTTTATGATCTCCAAAACTGATGTTTCTCAAATGTGTAGATGGACAACCTTTGAACAAAGATGAAATTGAAAAGAATCTACCAACTGAATCTGCCAAGGTGCTGACAGAATCCAAATGGACCTTCATAACTACAGAAGTAAGTTCTTATCATCCATAATTCCATCGATTCTTTTGCATTGTGTTTCACATAATGATTCGATGTTTATTTATGCATATTTTCAACTGTAGGAGCACCCTTACTTGAACAGACCATGGCACATGCTACATCCATGTGGAACAAGTGAGTGGATGAAGCTACTTCTTGCTGGTGACAGTTCAACAACCGAAGATAGTACCGAGCAATACTTGATATCTTGGTTTTCAGTTGTTGGCCAAGTTTTTGGTATGAAATTACCCTTTGAAATGCTAAAAAGCATTGATTAACAGAAACAACAGGTTGGTTATTGCCTTATGAAAATTTCATAATTAATACAAAAATGATTCGACATAGACCGTTACTGGTAAACTTTACAAACTCTGTTGGCACATATTATTAATCTACTCTGTTGTGTCTGGTGAATCAACACTTTTCTCAGTTGTTATAAACTTTACAAGCACTTTTTTACATCAACACCTTAAACAAAAGAAGCACCATGCTGAAGCAGGCAATTAGTACACCCTTCAGTTAACAGGCCTGAAGCAAGAGCCACTGTTCCACTAGCATCATCACCAAACAGGCATGTGTTATGGTAGTGTGAGTGTGAAGTGTCGTCACGTATCTGAACACGCCTTGTGGTCATCCTCACACGCACTAAAAAGGCGTATTTATGTAGTGAGTGTGACTAGTTTTACTATTGAAGAATGAAATGAAAAAAGTTGATGCGGCTAGGTAACATTGGCCATTACACATTTTTGTTCAAATCTTCTCACATGGGCAACACCTATAGGTGGCGGTGTTTGACTTCGTGAGCCGTTGAGGTGACGGTCACGCCACCTGGACTAGTTACACATGCCCTAAGAATTATCTTAATTTACCTCTTGAATTATTGGGTTAACTAAATACAAAACAATTTTATTTTAGTTGTTATCTAGATTTACCCCTTGAACAAAAGGATGTGGTTGTATGCATTAAAAATGAGATTATTTACCCCTTAACCAATTTGACATCACAATTAATTACATATAACAAGTGCATGTTTGTAAACTCCAATTTCATAGCTAGAAATCAAAACTGAACCCTAATGAGTAACATACTCCATGGGTAGAGATGCATAATAACTTCGGTTCTAGAACCGGGTTATAACCGACCCGAAACCGAACCATTGGTGTAGCTAATGGGCTGCGGCTAGGCCCGTTTTACTATAAAATTGGGCTGCTAAATTTTGATGAATGCCCACCCAAAATATCTCTCAACTTGAGCAATTTTGTATTTATGTTATGTTACTACTCATATTCTCATTTTCTTTATTATAATATATATATAATATATATATATATATATATATATATATATATATATATATATATATATATATATATATATATATATATATGAGTAGGGTTATCTTGAGAACCACCCTTTTTAGTGAGAACTCTAGGAACCAATATCAACCACACATTTTAGTCACATGCAAGTCACATGCCACTTCCACCTTTTTTTTAAAACGTTCATAACTTTTTTTCATGACATTATTTTTTCATAAAAATTTCACCATTAATTTCATTATTTTTTTATCTTTCCAACGCCTACCATATTGATATATTTTTTAAAAAAAATTCGTCCATCCGTTATTTACACATGTGTAAATTAGTCATTACATATGTGTAAATTCTGTTTTACACATGTGTACTTCCAAGAATTACATATGTGTAAAATGACGTTCGTAAAAAAACGAGATTTTTTTTTATTTTTTATAAATTTTTTTTTTATTTTTTTAATGGTAGAGGGAAACGAGAGAAACACTTCTGTGTTTTTACTTTTTTTATTTATTATTTTTTTTTTATTTTATGATTTTTTTGATTATGTTGTTGTTAATTACGATTTTGCCATTGAAAACTAGTGGTTCACATTGGTTCCTAGAGTTCTCACAAAAAGGGAGTTCTCATTTGATCCCTCCCCATATATATACATATATATATATATATATATATATATATATATATATATATATATATATATATATATATATATATATATATATATATATATATATATCTATCTATATATATATATATATATATATATATATATATATATATATATATATATATATATATATTATATATAAATCACTTACCACCTAACAATTGTCATCCATAGACTACACTATCTACTCACATGATATGTGATAAGGTATCAACCCATCAAAATATCATCATCCAATAAGAGCCATCCATGTGGACAGAATCATCTTTGGAAGTGAACCCACAAATCTCTGAACCAAGTGCTCATAATAAGTTAACCAAAATTGAAGAAACTGATCAGAACAAGCATCACCCATGGCTAGCCTCCAGCTCAAGACTGGCTTGACCTCCTCATTGACCACCACAAGGCCGGTTGCACCCAAAGGCCTCTCTGGTTCACCCCTTAGGGTCTTCCCTTATTCCAAGAGATCTTCATCCACCATCAAAGCCATTCAGAGTGAAAAGGTCATTTCTTGTTTTTTCAATTCAATTTCAAGATCTTTTGGTTTTTAATTTGACAAATAATAGTTGATCTTTTATTACACATCATATTTGAAAGTGTGAAATAGTGAGTGATATAGCTTAAAATATTATTTATCTGTTTAGGTTTCGGTTTCTTTGGTTTGAATATTTTTATGGTTGAAATTGAAAACCGAACCGAATTCAAAGTTGGCAAAACCTGACCGAAAACAGAATTTTTGTTCGGTTCAGTCTCAAGAAAAACCCGAATTTAAATAGGATGGGGGTTATTCGGGTTTTGGGTTCCTCGGTTTTGTAACAGGCTAATGTTTGGGTTGTACAAATCAGAAAATCTATAGCCCAATACCTATAATTCGGGTTCTCGGGATTACCTAATTCGGTTTTACTTTTAATTCTTATAAAAAATTAAATATGTAAGTATTGCAAAAATCGGCGCCTAGAATCGATTAATCGGTAACTGATTAATCAGTAACTAATTACCCACCAATTTGATTTTACCTAATCGGTCAAATGTTAAATTTGGCCAATAATCGGTCAAAATTGACAAAAAATAAGAGAAAATCTCTCAAAATTGAAAATTATTAAATATAATTTTGAAAAATATTGTATATATATTAATAAATCTGAAAATTAATTCGTATAAAATTATAATCCGATTAATCCCTAGTCAGTAGCCCACCATCCGACTAGCGCATATCGATTTTTACAACCGTGTGTAGTTTTGTCCGGTTTTAAACGGTTTCAGTTTGGTTTCCTCGGTGTAAAGCCGAATTCCTAACACCCCTAACAACATCAGTATAATTTTACAATGTATGTTGAACTCTTGAACATATAATCACATATTTTGTCTCTCTGAAATATATATTTCCTCCACTTTAATATGATAAGTGATAACTATCTTGCAGCCTACATACCAAGTGATCCAGCCCATCAACGGTGACCCGTTCATCGGAAGCCTCGAGACTCCAGTGACATCAAGCCCGTTAATCGCATGGTACCTCTCAAACCTCCCAGGATACCGGACTGCCGTGAACCCCTTGCTTCGTGGCATCGAGGTCGGGCTAGCCCACGGGTTCTTTCTAGTGGGCCCATTTGTGAAGGCAGGCCCATTGAGGAACACAGAGTATGCAGGTGCAGCAGGATCACTAGCTGCAGGTGGGCTAGTGGTAATCCTTAGCATTTGCTTGACAATGTACGGGATCGCGTCGTTCAAAGAAGGCGAGCCATCGATCGCACCATCGTTGACGTTGACCGGGAGGAAGAAGGAGCCAGACCAGCTTCAAACAGCTGATGGTTGGGCCAAGTTTAGTGGTGGGTTCTTCTTTGGTGGGATATCTGGTGTCATTTGGGCTTATTTTCTTCTTTATGTTTTGGACCTTCCTTACTATGTGAAATAAGTGAAAGTGAACATGTGAAACTATTGTTTGGGACTTTTTATATTCTTATTGAAACATGATCACTTCAATGTATTATATACTTTGTTTATGCTATGAAAATTGTAAGATTTGTAGGGTTTTAATACTACAATTAAAATAGAGACTTTAAAGCTTCTGTCCTGCAACTTCAACACCAACTCATATTGAACTCTTACTATATTTCTACAAGATCATCGTAATTTACGTTTTAAACTTCGTCTTAGTTTTATCAAAGAAAATAATCTTTCTATCATGGACCGATTGGCATTTAAATCTTGTAACTGAATCTTTCTATACCGTTCCCAAAGTGTTGGAAAAATAAATACTTGTTTAAGCTATACTATTTTACGATAGGTACAACGTCTGTATGTGTTATTCACAGACTTTCGGTAAGTATGAACATTTTGTGAATTTAAAACCTGATCACAACACACCACGTTTCAGGGACTATTTATTCATTGTATCTAACTTACTTTGTTATCATATGACATATGTGAACTTAAGTATCATCAGCTATGCTGTTACATCCCTTCGATATCTTGTAGCTTTCTACCTACAATAGGACTCTCTATTATTAAAGTCAAGGTTAACGCGCGATCCATCCAATGGACCAAAACGTTAGGTGGCTCCGTTCTATAATGTACTTAGCAAAAAAGAAACATGGTCACAAATAAGCTATATTCGTTACTAATCTAGATGGTCTCTCTCATTTAATATCTTAAGTTGCTAATACCTTTGACCAATTACTCTTAACCCAAATTCAATAGTTTGACTTTGATTAAAGACCAAACTAAAATTTCTGTTGATAGTCAATACCAATAATTCCTTGGCTGCCAGAACAAAAAATCAAATGAAAGTCAATTATCTGTCATGAGTTATCAATTTGTGTTTATATTCAATGGTGTCACTATGGAACCATCACAAACATCATTCATAAAAGTTTCAGTTACTAATGGAAATTAGAATGTTGAAGCAATCTGCATATGCATTTCTGATATTGATGCTTAGCTTACAAAGTTTTTTAGCAGCACAAGAACTTCAATATCATAAGGAGATGCAGGTGGGTGTGATTCTTGACATGGGTTCAAGGGTAGGAAAGGTAATTTATCGCTGCATTACGATGGCGTTATCTGACTTTTACAAAGCAAATCCTCATTACATAACACGGATAGTTTTAAACACGAGGGACACCAAAGGAGAGCCACTGATTGCGTTATCCGCAGGTATAGATTTTCAGATTCTTTGTTATAAACGTAATTCGTCAATACTAGAGCTCGCACCATTGGTGGGTTGGGTAATAGGTCAAAACAAATTCGGGTTAAATCATTTTGTAGTACATGTTAGTCACAGTGACCCGTTAACAGCTTTTCGTTCATTAATTTATTAATATTCTAAGATTAAAAAAAAAGCATCAATGATGTATAAAAAAATGATATCATTACAATAATAAGTTACAAAAATGAATTAAATGATTTAGGAGGTTGTAAGCAATAAAAAGAGATGTTGGGCTTCGAAAAAGACGTTTTTCTAGCTTAAAACTTCTCCTTTATAATAGTTTTTTTTTTAATTCGACCTGTTTAAGATAAAACACAGCACCCGTGCTGCAATTATCACGTCTACTGAATACTAATACATTAGTTATGTGCATTCAGCTCTCGAACTTTTGGAGAACAGCGAAGTGCAAGCATTAATAGGCCCAGACCCAACTGTTGAAGCAAGATTCTTGGATGTATTCGAAGAAAAAGCTAATGTACCAATTCTTTCATTTTCAACAAGTCCGTTTTCCAATCGAAATCCTTATATTGTTCAAATTGCACACGACGAAACCACTCAATTTAAAGGCATTGCTGCAATGATAGAATCATTTGAATCAAAGAACATCATACTTATATGTGAAGACACTGCGGATGGGAGGGAAATGGCTACCTATATTATTATTCAATTTTATGATAGAAACATACGCGTTACATATACTAGCCACATTTCAACTGCTGCCAGTGATGAACAAATCCGCGAAGAACTTCTTAAGTTTCAAGATATGCAAACCACTACGTTTGTAGTGCATACACGACCGACACTTGCAGCCAATATATTTTCACAGGCAAAAGAAGTAGGCATGATGAGTGAAGGATACATGTGGATTGTAACAAGCAAAACTACAAATTTCTTGAATTTCATGAACGATGATGACCTCGAATCAATGCAAGGGGTTGTCGGATTCAAATCATATGTTCCAAAATCAAGAGAGCTTCGTAAGTTCGTTTCGAGATGGAGAAAGGAATATTATGGTTCAAACCCTTTTAAGGAGTTTAAGATGGTAGATTTTGATGGTATTTTGGCATATGATGCAGTTTATGCACTAGCAATGGCTATTGAGAAGGTACATACTAAATTTACAGGATCATCACTTCTAAATCAAATGTTGAATATCGAATTTCATGGTTTAGGTGGTGAATTCAAGCTTATGAATGGGAGAACTGTTTCTAATGCCATAGAAGTCATAAACGTGATCGGTAAGGGTGATAGGAGGGTCGGGTTTTGGTTGGTTACAGGTAAGTTTGTTAAAGAAATAGGAAAAACAAATTCGGATACGAATAATGGTCTGAAAAATATCATCTTTCCGGGAGGGACTACAAGTACTTTATCGCATAGGAGGCTGCAAACGAAGCACAAGAAGCTAAGAATTATCGTTCCTGTTTTTGGTGTATTCCCGAACTTGATACAAATGGCGGTTGATCCGAGAACAAATCTACCAACTGTCAGTGGGTTCTGTGGGGATGTTTTCAATGTTGCGTTTGATGCGTTAAACTATGAGGCAGATATTGAGTTTACTCCATTCCCTTACGAAAAAGGAAGGACTTACAATGATCTAATCGACAAAGTCTACTTTAAGGTGTGTATGTTTTCACTAAGGGTTGTAGGTTGGGTAATGGTTCAAAATGGGTTCGAGTTAAAACTGTTTTTTGTTAGTTAGGATGGAAATGGCCCAATAGACCGTTAGGCCGCTTCCAATAATAATTTCAATAATAATCAAAGTCTTTTACGATTTAGGAGATTTTATGTAAATAAAATAGACTTCTGGCAACTTTCAACCTATTTGACCGTTTCCCCTATTAGCTATAGAATAATGAAAACATCGTGTTTTTATGTGAACTATTTAACTATAGTACTTGCATAATATATTGTGTGTTGGATTATTATTGTATCAGGAATTTGATGCTGCTATTGGGGATATAACGATCACATCAAACAGAAGTCGCTACGTTGACTTCACGTTGCCATTTAGTGATATGGGAGTTGGCACATTAACACGAAATGCAAAGAAAAGCATGTGGATCTTTTTGGATCCTCTTAGCGCGGATCTTTGGTTCACATTTGCTGTTTTCTTTTTCATTTTGGGTTTTGTCGTTTGGTTTATTGAAAATCGAACAAATGAAGAGTTTCAAGGTTCAACAAGGCAACAAATTGGAACAGCCCTTTGGTTCGCCTTTTCGACTCTTGTCTATGCTCACCGTAAGCTCTCTAAATCTAATCTTAGTTTACTTACAAGATTTAATCTTAGATCTAGAGGTAGTTATATAAGCAGTTTTGTTAACTAGGTAAGAACAGGTTGGGCCATAATGGGTCTTTTTTAGTATGGGTCGGACATGCGTATGCATTGAAAATAGACTTTAAACTTTTATTCGTGACCAATTTGTAACCTATCTGCCGAAAAATGATTTGAAAATTTGAAACAGGGGAGAAGCTGCAAAGTAATTTATCAAGATTCGTGGTCACGGTTTGGCTTTTTGTAGTGCTTGTTCTGACGTCAAGTTACACCGCTACGTTAAGTTCACTTTTAACCGTACAACAGATTACATCAAATGGCGGGTCGGTCCAACTTCCAGGTATTTCCACTGCAGTGTTTAATGGGTCAGTGGAGCTAAGATCACCTGCCGACTATGCTAGAGTTTTACGAACGGGAAGAGCAGATGCCGTTGTTGATGAGATCATGTACGTTAAATCAGTCCTTGCAATGTATTCAACTGCCGAGTTCTCCTTGCTCTCAACAGCAACAACCACTAATGGTTTCGCCTTTGTGAGTATTCTCTAATCCTTTTAGCTAGAGGTGGTAACATGAGTGGGAAGTTAGACGAGTTGTTAAACGAGTAAAGTTACAAAGGGTTCGACACATTTGACATGTTGGAGATAACGCGCGACTCATATATACTGTATTCCTCTTTTAAAAATATTGTTCGTTTGACACATTTGACATGTCAGAGAGAAAACACAACTAAGATATGTGTCCATTTGACTCGTGCCTTTTTTGTAGTTTTCTATAATATGTAAAGGACAACCTAAATCAACCCGTAGATGCTCATGTTTAAGCTTATTTCATTTTATTTGACGCATTTAAGATAGAACACAAGTACACAACCCGATAAGTTTTCCTTCGCAGGTGTTCCAAAAAGATTCACCGTTGGCCAGAGAGATGTCGGCTGAGATAGCAAAGCTCCGTGAAGACGGAACACTAAAAGTGATAGAGGAGAAATGGTTGAGACGCCAATCTTCGGTGATATCAAATGACTTCTCTACTCCTACACCAAACATTTTGGATCTTTATGGGCTTCGAGGTCTGTTTCTTACGAGCGGACTGTCAATGGCTTTGGCGCTTTTGGGATCCATTGTCTATCTTGTTCGTGAAAAATGTCACGGAATGAGTAAGAAGGAGATATTGAGGTGCATCTTACTAAGATCTCCTGAAATACATGCACAAGAAAGTGATGGAGATTTAACAGTTTAATCAAGCCTATTTGACTTTTTTGATATAGTTTTCTAGACCAGAAATATAGACATGGTAGAGAGGCAAATTCATTTCTTGCTTGTATATTAGTTTACAGTTCTTCTCTTGTCGTGTAGATGTGTCTTGAACAACACTAGCCCATAATATGGATGTGTCTTGTACTTGATCTTATACATCATCTTGACGACGCCTATTATTAATGATTACTAAACAAATTTACACCGTTGATTAGGTTTCTTGATTAACACAAGGATGTATTGAGAGTGTTTATTCTCCTAGGTATGTAGCAATAAAATGTTTTATAGATTAATTGGAATCTCTTAAGGTATAAAACCTCAAAACTTAACTAAAATGTTTATTCTCCTAGGTATGTAGCAATAAAATGTTTTATAGATTAATTGGAATCTCTTAAGGTATAAAACCTCAAAACTTAACTAGAATTAACAATGCAAATATTGAGAATAATAAACATGAGAACTCAAGCCTCAAACTCAGCCAGCTCATTCCCTCGGCTCCATTGCGTCCACTATTCAACCAGCTCGCACTTTGGATCAGGCTGGTACCCAGTCGTAGCTACCGATCCCACTTGGGTTTTGTCTTGGCCCCGCCTATCTCATCTGTAACATCTCGTATTTTCGTTAATTAAAAGTTAATTTCTATATGGTTTATTATTGCAAGTTATGGAACTAGATGGTCTTTTATTGTATAATTTTTGTTTAAGTTTTAAACTAAGTAAACAACAAAAATGGTAGCAATCATATAATAACATTAATAATGATATTGATAGTAATAATAACGATAATAATTATAATTATAATAATAATGAATGAGTAATAATAATAATAATAATAATAATAATAATAATAATAATAATAATAATAATAATAATAATAATAATAATAATAATAATAATAATAATAATAATAATAATAATAATAATGATAACAATAAAAACTTATAAAAATTATAAAACTTAAAAAGATTTGAAACTTGAAAGTCATGGGGTTAGTTTTGTCAACTTTAAAACTTTAAAAGGAAGTTTTAATGCACAAATTAATAAAACTAAAAACCTAAGGGACTAAATGTGTAAATTAATAAAAAACCCAAACACCCGCCCCTTGCACCCCGCGTTTCCGGCCACCGGCCGGCTCCGGCCACCTTTTAAAACATCAATTTGCTATCGATTCTTGTTCCCGAAACCATCCCGAACCGCACTAGAACACGATTCGAACCCAAAAGTCGCAATTAAACGCAAACAAACGTCGGTTTATGGGTTTAATCGAACAAGTAACCGAAACCTTTAAGTTCGTACCCGTTCAGGCATTAAATCACAATAATAATCGAATTAATTCAACATGAACCACCTCCTATCTATCTCTAATCGATTACAACGTTCAATTTCATCTGAAATCCACAAAAATTACACCTCCGATCCCTTCCACCATCGCGACCTGCAACTTGATCGAACACCATCTTCCGAGCTTCAATTAACAAAATTCGCAAAGGGCTTTTCATCTGGATCATCACACGAAGCTATCTGCAAGTTTAATTTGATTTCCATTGTCGTTTGAACGTTGAACCAGTCGAACGTGTGTCGCGACCTGTTCTTCATTAGAATCGCCTTCAATTCGAATTGATTCGGGTAAGTTAATACATCATTGAGTTCGATTTGTTGAGGGGAACAAAAGCCCCAAACTTAATCGGATTCACAATGACGTTTTGATCTTCAATTTGGAGCAATTTGTTCTAGGGTTCATATGTGATTTGGGGGAAAAGTTTTAGGTTGATATTTGATAAATGGAACCTGAGATTTTGCAGGCACAGGCTACCTAGCCTAATGGTTTCACATTCACATATAGAACTTAAGGTCATGGGTTCGAACCCCATGCCCTGCAGTTTTTTTTAAAAAGGCTTTTTCAGCCTTATTTTAAATGTGAAAAATCTTTAAAAAATATAAAATGATTTTTACAAACTCCGGATATTTTTATAATTAGCTAAATTATTTTCTGTAAATTTATAAATACTCTAACATTTTTTTGCTATATTTTTAAATATTATCAAACATATATTAATACTTAGTGTATTTTTATAAAAAAATATATAAATTTTGAAGAATAGTTTAAATTACTCACTCATTATTTAGTCACTATATATTTTAAAATGATTAATCATGATAATTATAGGACTAAAAAAAACGTTTATATATATTTTGTAATCAAATATCACAAATTATTTATAAAGGATTTAATTCCTTTAAAATTTTATAAAGAGTGTTTTACTAAAGAATTCACAAATCTTATTTATTTTTAAATCCCCAAATTCTAATACCCTAGTTCACGTTAACTCGTTAATCATATATTAACTTAAATCTTGTAATATTTATATATTTAGGTGCCTTGTGACGTGTTACCTTGGAACGGCTTATATTATTTTTATTGATCCTCATTATATACTTGTTTGACATGTGAGTTTTCCTTGTCCCCTTTTTATAATTTCACACATATTTGGGGTGAAACATGATGCTTATATTACATACACGTTTAAACTTTTGAGATTTGTAATGCACATGCAATTCTACTTATTATTTGGTCATGGTTATTTGTGTTTTGTGAGTGTTTATATGAGATACATTATTTATTTACAATCATTAACTATTGCTAGCCTGGCGACGTCTTAGATCTTTGGGCCTGACAAGCCTATTTGGTGCTAAAGTCGAGGTATTGCCGACTCCTAGGGGCCGTACGCTTGTGCACTAGGGAACCAAATACACTTAGCCAATCTTATATACTTGTAATCAAGTCGAGGTTTGGTTGTAACGATATGTGTTCTATAACCTTACTAACTTATAATCCATGACATGAATTGCTACTTGTAATCTTATTATGTATGAAAACTTGGAAACTCACCAACTATTTTTAGTTGACTCTTTATTTTCATCATGTTTCAGGAAATCCCCAAGTTTAAAGTGGACATTTGAAGCTTGCAATAAAACTAGGATTTGGACCTAGTTAAATAAACAAAACATTATGTTATATTTGAGTTATGTTGAACTTATTTCTTTTTGTGACTTATGGTTGTATTTCAATTTAATGCTTATGATGATAATATTTTCAATTTAAATATAGCGTTATGTGGCTGTGAACAATCTTAACCCTCACACCTCGACGTTTCCGCCGTCAAGGTTGGGGTGTGACAGATTGGTATCAGAGCCCATAACTATAGGGATTTAGGTTATTAGAAATGGTGACCTAGACTATAGCTTATGCATGAACCTCTTAGAATAATATTTATATTCTTGGTAATATATATATTGTTGCATGCTACATAATGCTATACTTTACTTATGTGCAACTTGATGCCTTAGCATAGGTTTGCCTTGTAATTGTTTAAACTTAGTTACTCGTCTCCCTAAACTTACCTTTTGACACTTTGACTCTCCCCGAAAAATGAAACTTCTTAATCTTATTCTCGTCGACACGTGGAATTGTATACTTATGCTTGTGACTTGAATCCTTAGACTTATGTCTAATCTATGTAAAATCTCATCAAGGTTTTGATTTCATGAACCTAAGTTATTTGTGTGACACATAGACACCTGTATTCTGGATTTCCTGGCAAAAGGCCCTCGGGCTAAGGCAAGCATATCGCATAAATCCTACGGGACTAGTTATGCTTACCTGGGGATTTCTGGGATGAGTGATAAACTATGGTCAACGTACACGAATTTCTAAGGCAAGTGGGTCAACTTACCTTGACGTGTCAACGTTTCCAAATGGTAATGCGTTACCAAATGGAACCATTCCATGTGCCTTACAACTATTGCCTTATCCTTGTTGAACTATGACCCTTGTTATTCCAATACTCGTATCTAACTCATTTTGTATATTCCAGCATGTCTCGTCATCATGGAAAGCGTGGGAGTTCCGATCGTAAACTAGCCGCCATGATTGCTCGTCAAATGGCTGCTGTCATCCCGACCATGGTTGCTGAACTTAATAGCACCTTACTGACCAATGGTAGCAACAATGGTAATGGTCATGGAGAGAACAGCAACAACCAAAATGGGAACAACCAAAACGGGAACAATCAAACTTGCACTTTCAAACACTTTAGCTCTTGCAAGCCCACTAGTTTTAGTGGCAAGGAAGGAGCCACTGGTCTTCTTGAGTGGTTCGAAAGCATGGAGAATACCTTTATCAATTGTGAGTGTCCCGAGGCACTCAAGGTTCGTTATGCTACTAGTGTGCTCCAACAAAGGGCACTTACCTGGTGGAATAGCGAGAAGAGGAATCGTGGACCCGAAGCTGTGCAAGCACTTACTTGGGAGGAGTTCAAGAACATCGCTATCGCGAAGTTCTGCCCACGAAGTGAGTTGCAAAAGTTGGAGGAAGAATTCTGGAACTTGAAGCAAAATGATGGTGATCATTTGGCCTACTCAACTAGGCATCATGAGTTGAGTTTATTGCTGCCTCACATGGTCGACACTGTCCCCCGCAACATCGAGAAGTTCATTAAGGGTGTACCACCCCAAATTCAAGATGCTGTGGTGGGTAGCCGACCCACAACCTTGGAAGAAGCCATTACTATCACCGCTCAACTCACCGAGAATCATATACGAGCGGGCACCATGTCTGTAAAGGGTGCAAAGAAGGTGGAGAAGACGGCTACTGAGGCTGTTAAAGAAACCAAAGCTGAACCGTCTTACAACAACAACAACAACAACAAGAAGCGCAAGTTCACACCGGCGCGCAACTATGCTGTGGCTGCACCTAAACAACCCCAAAGACAACTTGTACCTGCGGCTGCACCTGTGGCACAAGTGCCTGGGGCTAGGGCTTATGCTGGTCCCCAGCCTATGTGCAACATTTGTAGGTACCATCACCCGGGAAATCAACCATGCCGTATCTGTACATTATGCGGTAAATATGGTCACTTGGTGGCGACTTGTCACCGTGCACCTAACAACAACGCCGCCGTGGTCACAAATCGTGTTTGCTACAACTGTGGGGAACCTGGTCATTTCCGCCCACAATGCCCCCGTCTTGTGGGTAATGTTCCACAAGCTCGAGGACGTGCTTTCAACATCAATGCAAATCAAGCACAAGCAAACAACGATGTGGTGAATGGTATGTTCACTTACCTTTAACTTTGGTGATCTAATTCTTTCCATGTGTTGCCTATGTCGTTAAATACCCTTAAAATTGAACAGGTATGTTCCTTATTAATAAAACTTATGCCTATGTCCTATTTGATTCTGGAGCCGATAAAAGTTTTGTTTCGTTAGAGTTTGAACCCATACTTGCTAAGCCACATACGAAACTAGGAAGACCTCTTACCGTTGAAGTTGCCGATGGAGAACCGATCACCGTTGATGTCATTATTCGTGATTGCATCTTAAGTCTTGACACACATGATTTTCTTATCGATCTTATTCCTATGAAACTTGGAAGTTTCGACGTCATCATTGGTATGGATTGGTTAGCCAAACACCATGCCGAGATCATTTGTTTCGAGAAGTGCATTCGCATACCATTACCCTCTGGAGATACTTTGAAAGTGTTCGGTGAGAAATCTTCCAAAGGGCTTAAACTCATGTCTTGCACTCAAGCCCGAAAGTGCTTAAGCAAGAAGTATATGGCCTTCTTGGCTTACGTGGTCAACACGAAAGTCAAAGGGAAAGAACTTAAGGATGTCCCTATTGTACGAGACTTTCCTGAAGTATTCCCCGATGACCTTAGTGGTTTACCTCCCGTGCGTGAAGTCGAGTTTAAAATTGACTTGATACCGGGAGCAAACCCCGTGGCTAAGTCACCATATCGACTTGCACCATCGGAAATGCAAGAACTCTCTAGTCAACTTCAAGAGTTATCCGAGAAGGGCTTCATCCGTCCAAGTTCTTCGCCTTGGGGTGCACCTGTTCTATTCGTGAAGAAGAAAGATGGAACGTTTCGTATGTGCATCGATTATCGTGAGCTTAACAAGCTTACCATCAAGAACCGTTATCCTCTTCCTCGTATTGATGATTTGTTTGATCAACTTCAAGGAGCTGCTATTTTCTCGAAGATCGACTTACGTTCTGGCTATCATCAATTACGAGTCCATGATGATGATATCCCAAAGACCGCTTTTCGTACTCGTTATGGGCACTACGAGTTTATGGTGATGCCTTTTGGTTTAACCAATGCTCCTGCTGTCTTCATGGATCTCATGAACCGAGTATGCAAGCCTTATCTAGACAAGTTTGTGATCGTCTTCATTGACGACATACTTATCTATTCCAAGTCCAATACCGATCATGAACTGCATTTGAGATTGGTTCTTGAGTTGTTAAAGAAAGAGCAATTGTACGCGAAGTTCTCGAAGTGTGATTTCTGGCTCGAGGAAGTTCAATTTCTAGGACACGTGGTGAATAGCCAAGGAATTCACGTTGATCCTGCAAAGGTGGAAGCTGTGAAGAATTGGTGTGTTCCTACAACTCCTACCGAAGTTCGTTCTTTTCTTGGTCTTGCTGGTTATTATCGGCGATTCATTGCCAACTTCTCGAGGATCGCGAAACCGCTCACTACTTTGACACAAAAGAATAAACTATTCGAGTGGGGTCCCGAGCAAGAAGAAGCTTTTGAAGCGTTAAAGCACAAGTTGTGCAATGCTCCTATCTTGACCCTACCCGATGGAAACGACGATTTCACCGTGTATTGTGATGCATCTAAACAAGGCCTTGGTTGTGTTCTCATGCAACGAGGGAAAGTCATAGCTTATGCATCGAGACAATTGAAGGTTCACGAGGTGAATTACACAACTCATGATCTTGAGCTTGGTGCCGTCGTCTTTGCTTTGAAGATTTGGAGACACTACCTGTATGGCACGCAATGTATAGTCTACACCGATCACAAAAGCCTTCAACACGTTTTCAATCAAAAAGATCTCAATATGAGACAACGTCGTTGGGTGGAGTTGATTAGTGATTATGATTGTGACATTCGTTACCATCCTGGTAAAGCAAACGTTGTAGCCGACGCTCTAAGCCGAAAGATTCACAATAAGATGATCTCATTTCAAGAAATTCGCGATCGACGTCAATGGTTTGACACTTTGGGTGAGTTCGATACTGAGATTCGACTTGATGTCAACGAGACCACCGTACTGCTACAAAACCTGAGAATAGATAGTGACATCGAGTCTAGTATCCTGGAGGCTCAACAAATGGTACAACGAGAAGGAAGAATGAAGGATGAGTTGGAGCATAATCTTCTAACCCGATTGGAAACGAAACCCAATGGGTTGATGTACTTCGCCAATCGAATTTGGATTCCAAATCGCGATAACCTCCGTACCTTCATCATGAACGAAGCTCATCAAAGTCGTTATTCTATTCATCCTGGCTCCGATAAGATGTATATGGACCTGCGTGGTCAATATTGGTGGCCTGGAATGAAGAAAGACATAGCGACTTATGTAGCTAAGTGTCTCACGTGTACGAAGGTTAAAGCTGAACATCAACGTCCAAGTGGATTACTTGAGCAACCCGAGATTCCTATGTGGAAGTGGGAACACATATCCATGGACTTCATAACAAAGCTACCCCGAACCTCTCGAGGACATGATAGCATATGGGTAATCGTTGACCGATTGACCAAGTCGGCGCATTTTATACCTATACGTGACACTTACAAAACATCAAAGTTAGCTCGTGTATACGTTGATGAGATTGTAAGTCGTCATGGGGTACCTCTGCACATCATATCCGACCGAGATGCTCGCTTCACTTCACATTTTTGGTCGTCTATGCAAGAACTCTTGGGAACACAACTAGATCTAAGCACGGCTTACCATCCTCAAACTGATGGTCAAACCGAGCGAACGATCCAAACCTTGGAGGATTTGCTACGCCTTTGTGTTCTTGACTTTGGTGGCGATTGGGATACGCATCTACCGCTCGCGGAATTTTCGTATAACAATAGTTACCACTCGAGTATCAAGATGGCACCGTTTGAGGCACTTTATGGTCGAAAATGTCGTTCACCGATTTGTTGGACCGACATCGGTGAAAACTTCATCACTGGTCCTGAACTTATACAAGAGACGACCGATAAAGTTTCTATCATTCGTAAGAACCTTGAAGTGGCGAGAAGTCGTCAAAAGAGCTATGCTGACAAGCGACGAAAGCCATTGGAATTCCAAGTTGGGGAGATGGTTCTTCTTAAGGTTTCGCCGTGGAAAGGTGTGGTTCGCTTTGGAAAGAAGGGCAAACTGGCTCCAAGATTTGTAGGGCCTTTCAAAATCCTGAAAAGGATTGGGAAAGTGGCTTATAAACTGGAACTACCTTCCGACCTTAGTGGAGTGCATCCTGTGTTCCACGTCTCAAATTTGAGAAAGTGTTTGGCCGACGAAAGTCTGTATGTTCCGTTGGAAGACATTCAGATTGACGAGTCATTACATTTTGTTGAGAAACCTGTTGAAATCATGGACCGTATTATGAAGAAGACTAGAACCACAACAACCCCGATCGTCAAGGTTCGTTGGGAGAATAAACGTGGCGCCGAATTTACTTGGGAACGTGAGGAGCACATGAAGAAGAAATACCCATTCTTATTTGTATAGATTCATTTCTTTTAATTTCGGGACGAAATTCTTTTAAGTTGGGGAGACTGTAACATCTCGTATTTTCGTTAATTAAAAGTTAATTTCTATATGGTTTATTATTGCAAGTTATGGAACTAGATGGTCTTTTATTGTATAATTTTTGTTTAAGTTTTAAACTAAGTAAACAACAAAATGGTAGCAATCATATAATAACATTAATAATGATATTGATAGTAATAATAACGATAATAATTATAATTATAATAATAATGAATGAGTAATAATAATAATAATAATAATAATAATAATAATAATAATAATAATAATAATAATAATAATAATAATAATAATAATAATAATAATAATAATGATAACAATAAAAACTTATAAAAATTATAAAACTTAAAAAGATTTGAAACTTGAAAGTCATGGGGTTAGTTTTGTCAACTTTAAAACTTTAAAAGGAAGTTTTAATGCACAAATTAATAAAACTAAAAACCTAAGGGACTAAATGTGTAAATTAATAAAAAACCCAAACACCCGCCCCTTGTACCCCGCGTTTCCGGCCACCGGCCGGCGAGGCCACCGGCCGGCTCCGGCCACCTTTTAAAACATCAATTTGCTATCGATTCTTGTTCCCGAAACCATCCCGAACCGCACTAGAACACGATTCGAACCCAAAAGTCGTAATTAAACGCAAACAAACGTCGGTTTATGGGTTTAATCGAACAAGTAACCGAAACCTTTAAGTTCGTACCCGTTCAGGCATTAAATCACAATAATAATCGAATTAATTCAACATGAACCACCTCCTATCTATCTCTAATCGATTACAACGTTCAATTTCATCTGAAATCCACAAAAATTACACCTCCGATCCCTTCCACCACCGCGACCTGCAACTTGATCGAACACCATCTTCCGAGCTTCAATTAACAAAATTCGCAAAGGGCTTTTCATCTGGATCATCACACGAAGCTATCTGCAAGTTTAATTTGATTTCCATTGTCGTTTGAACGTTGAACCAGTCGAACGTGTGTCGCGACCTGTTCTTCATTAGAATCGCCTTCAATTCGAATTGATTCGGGTAAGTTAATACATCATTGAGTTCGATTTGTTGAGGGGAACAAAAGCCCCAAACTTAATCGGATTCACAATGACGTTTTGATCTTCAATTTGGAGCAATTTGTTCTAGGGTTCATATGTGATTTGGGGGAAAAGTTTTAGGTTGATATTTGATAAATGGAACCTGAGATTTTGCAGGCACAGGCTACCCAGCCTAATGGTTTCACATTCACATATAGAACTTAAGGTCATGGGTTCGAACCCCATGCCCTGCAGTTTTTTTTAAAAAGGCTTTTTCAGCCTTATTTTAAATGTGAAAAATCTTTAAAAAATATAAAATGATTTTTACAAACTCCGGATATTTTTATAATTAGCTAAATTATTTTCTGTAAATTTATAAATACTCTAACATTTTTTTGCTATATTTTTAAATATTATCAAACATATATTAATACTTAGTGTATTTTTATAAAAAAATATATAAATTTTGAAGAATAGTTTAAATTACTCACTCATTATTTAGTCACTATATATTTTAAAATGATTAATCATGATAATTATAGGACTAAAAAAAACGTTTATATATATTTTGTAATCAAATATCACAAATTATTTATAAAGGATTTAATTCCTTTAAAATTTTATAAAGAGTGTTTTACTAAAGAATTCACAAATCTTATTTATTTTTAAATCCCCAAATTCTAATACCCTAGTTCACGTTAACTCGTTAATCATATATTAACTTAAATCTTGTAATATTTATATATTTAGGTGCCTTGTGACGTGTTACCTTGGAACGGCTTATATTATTTTTATTGATCCTCATTATATACTTGTTTGACATGTGAGTTTTCCTTGTCCCCTTTTTATAATTTCACACATATTTGGGGTGAAACATGATGCTTATATTACATACACGTTTAAACTTTTGAGATTTGTAATGCACATGCAATTCTACTTATTATTTGGTCATGGTTATTTGTGTTTTGTGAGTGTTTATATGAGATACATTATTTGTTTACAATCATTAACTATTGCTAGCCTGGCGACGTCTTAGATCTTTGGGCCTGACAAGCCTATTTGGTGCTAAAGTCGAGGTATTGCCGACTCCTAGGGGCCGTACGCTTGTGCACTAGGGAACCAAATACACTTAGCCAATCTTATATACTTGTAATCAAGTCGAGGTTTGGTTGTAACGATATGTGTTCTATAACCTTACTAACTTATAATCCATGACATGAATTGCTACTTGTAATCTTATTATGTATGAAAACTTGGAAACTCACCAACTATTTTTAGTTGACTCTTTATTTTCATCATGTTTCAGGAAATCCCCAAGTTTAAAGTGGACATTTGAAGCTTGCAATAAAACTAGGATTTGGACCTAGTTAAATAAACAAAACATTATGTTATATTTGAGTTATGTTGAACTTATTTCTTTTTGTGACTTATGGTTGTATTTCAATTTAATGCTTATGATGATAATATTTTCAATTTAAATATAGCGTTATGTGGCTGTGAACAATCTTAACCCTCACACCTCGACGTTTCCGCCGTCAAGGTTGGGGTGTGACATCATCTAACCATGCTCCAACTACTTCTGTGCATCGTATGATAACTCGAGCATGTGCTGGCACACATAAACCGCAACATGTGTCAGATATTGCAATTCTTAATTTCAAACTCTTACATCAGGCTTAATTTATTTTTTTTATTGATCCCAAGGGATTTACATCAATTCAACTACTAAACACTCAAATTTGATCAATGTCATGCATGAGGAAATGGATGCAATGTGATGCATGAGGAAATGGATGCTTTACAACAAAATCACACTTAGTTGATGTAAACGAGTCGAGCCGAGTCGAGCCGCTTCGAGCCGAGCTAGGGCGGGCTCAGGCTTGGCTCGTTTAAAAATCGATTCGAGCCGAGCTGAACTGGCTTGTTTATTTTTATGAGCCTAAAAAGTGAGCTCAGGCTCTACTCATTTACGAGTCAAGCCGAGCCTAGCTGCCTAGCGAGCAAAATTCTTTATTAAAAAATAATTTTGTTGCTTTTTTTTCAAATATTCATATATAACAAAACAATATAAATATTTTTTATATTTGTTTATCTTAACTCGGTTAAACAATAGTACAAGAAAAAATATGAAATTGACCATATGACTATATATGATCTATTTAAATAATATGAAATAAGTTTGGTTTATAATATATAAAAAATATAATTTAGTCTTGAATTTAAACGAGCCAACAAGCACGCCACGAGCCAAGCTGACCTTGGCTCGGGCTCGGCTAGTTTACAAACCGATCCGAGCCAGCTCGGGTTGTTTATAAACCAGGCTGATTTTGAGCGAGCTACTTTTAACTATTTTCGAGCAAGTTACGAGCCAATGAGCCACAAGTTTTTTAAACAACCCTAGGTTCTAGTTCCTCACCCTAAAGAATCGAATGTCATTGGTTCTAAATGGGTTTATAGGACAAAATACCAATGTTGATTGCTATAAAGCCCGTTAAGTTGCTCTTACTCAGGTTCTAGGTTTAGATTATTTTTTCACTTTTAGTCCCGTGGTTAAGGCAACAACATTTTAAATTGTCTTGAAATTGGCCACCATTAATCATTGGCATCTTCTTCAATTCGATGTCAAAAACACATTCCTAAACCGAGACCTTATTAAACCCGTATTCATGGAACAACCTCTGTCATCTCCCTAATCATGTATGTTGTCTCAAGAAGACCCTATACGGCTTAAAACAAGCATGCTTGGTTTAAAGTTCTTCACACCTTTCTTATTCGTCTTGGTTTCACGTTTAGTCGTGCCAATCCATCTTTATTTGTATACAAGAAAAATTCTTGGCTCATATATCTATTTGTTTACGTAGACGATCTCATCCTGAACACAAATAATGAGGCAATCGTTACACAATCACCACTTTCTACACTCACCAGCTACATCTCATTTTCAAGTAGTAAAACGCATCCTCTGTTATGTGAAACGAACCCTCTTATATGGTCTTACCTTTGACAAGCCATCTACCACCAAGTCTATAGGATATTTAGATGCGGATTGGGCTCGATGTATAGAAACTCGACGTTCTCCCTATGGCTATAAATCTATTTAGGTGGCAACCTTGTCTCATGGAGTGCAAAGAAACAACCCACAATCTGTTTTCTAACACAGAATACAAGGCTATGGCAAACACCGCAACAAAAATTATTTGGGTTACTCACCTTCGAGAGTCAATAAAATACGGATGTTCTACAGAAAACATAAAACAAACATGACTAAATAAACTTTCTGCACTGCAACTGGTCTGACTTGTTCATCCGAATACGAAGCTCCAATTTTATGACCCGTCAAGATTAACCCGTGCGTTTTATTCAGCATATAGTTTCCAACAATTTCCTTTCAACCATTTTTGAAAAAATCCAACTTTTTATAGCAACTTTTTAAAATCCTTTTAACTGAACATTTGTTATAGAAGTTTTCATACTCAATTTGCAAAATTCTACCAGGTGTAAAATGCTGATACATTAATGAATTTTTTAATGTAGATGATCTATCTCAACCTCTCATCTTTTATTTCTTATGTTTGAAGTTTAATCTGATGATTCTTTGCTCTGACCAGATCATATATTGATACTGATAGCTTAGATCAATTCATCAGTTAAGACTAAAAGCAGCTGATTTATAAATATTCTGTCAACAGTCAAATGTCAACGACAATATATAATTTCATGGCAGCCAGTGATCTGTTATGAATTTTTTTTAATATTCTTGAAATTGTTACTCACACTTTTTATGGGTTCTCTTCTACTCATAATAAATAGTGTCGTCGTAGCATACATACTTATCCCCATCTGAAATATCATTCATACGAGTTGCGGAAACATGAACTTTTTGTTGTCAATGGAAAATAGTAGGTTGAAGCAAACTGCATTTTTGGTTCTGATAATAACTAGCTTTCAAACCCTTTTAACAGCACATGAAGATCCATCTTATAAGGAGATACACGTGGGAGTGATTCTTGACTTGGGTTCATCGGCTGGAAAAGTCATTTATCGGTGCATTACGATGGCTATTTCTGACTTCTACGCAGCCAATCCTCACTACAAAACGCGTATTGTTCTTCATACGAGAGACACTAAAGGGAAACATTCGCTTGCATTATCCGAAAGTTAGTTTCTTTTTTCCTAGTTCTACACCTATATGCTTAATTAACTGTCCTTATATGCGAGTGTTCTTGTAGGGGATAACGTTCACAATTTAGAAACAAAATATAATATTATTCGAGAAAGTAATACAATACGAAAGTTACAATATGGATTGCAGTTGAAACAAATAAATTTCAGGTCTCTTTTAAGAACATGTTCGTCTTCAATGGTACAATAGCAAGAAGCAGTAGTTGTATTGCTCGATATGACCACCGAGCCTGTGAGTAACTATGTAGGGATATAACTTGATGTGATCGTTAACATTAATACAAATAATCTGTGAGCAACATGAAGTAAACGTAGTGACTTCTATGTGTTGTGATTGTTGTATTGTCATTTACCATTATTTACATTTCAATTGCTTTGACAAATTTAAAACCAAAGAGAAATCACAATGAAACAGATTGAATTCTTATATTCTGTCCCCGAAAGCAAACACGACACATTTTAATTCCGTTGACATTTGTCATTGCTTCCAAACACATTTTGTGAACCAAATGTGTTTAGATGTTTTTACCAGGGTATTTACAATATAAACAACTAAAGCAACCACTTTAATTAGGCCCTCAACTTTTAGTGACCCTCAAAATTAAAAAGAAAAAACTACTTTTATCTAAATATTCTAAGCACAAAGTATATGTGATAATCCAATCAATACTTTTTTATATAGATAAATGAGAAGATATTACATTATGATTGAAGGTTTATTTATGAAACCGAGAAGCCGGTCTCCGCCACTGGTTTTTACCAATCCATATTTTAAAGTAGATGATGATTCCACGTTTTCATATATAATCCTTATTCCTGGATACTAATATATTGTTCATGGCCATTCAGCTCTCGATGTTCTGGAAAACACTAAAGTGCATGCGATAATAGGTCCAGATTCAACAGTTGGTGCAAGAATCTTGGAAAATTTGGAAGAAAAAGCTAATGTACCAATTCTTTCATTTTCTACAAGTAGGTTTTCCAATCAAAATCCTTATCTTCTCCAAATTGCACAAGATGAAACCACACAATTTAAAGGCATTGCTGCAATGGTAGAGTCTTTTAAATTGAAAAACGCCATTCTTATCTGTGAAGACACTGCGAACGGAAGAAAAATGACTACTTATGTGGTTAATATATTTCATGAAAGAGGAATACACATTACCTTTACTAGCCTCATTTCAACAACTGCAACCAATGAAGAAATTAGAGAAGAACTTCACAGTCTTCAAAATACGCAAACCACAATGTTTATTATCCATACTTCGCCTTTTCTTTCTTCCATACTATTTTCTATAGCAAAAGAGGTAGGCATGATGGATGAAGGATACATGTGGATTGTAACAACTAAAACTACAAACTTTTTAGATTCAATGGATGCCGAAGCGATTGAATCAATGCAAGGGGTCATCGGTTTCAAATCATATATTCCAAAATCAAGAGAGCTTCATAATTTCCTTCTCATATGGAGAAAGGCATTTTATGATCCGAATGGTTTTATGGAGTTTAAAGAGGTAGACTATAATGGTATTCGGGCGTATGATGCAGTTTATGCACTAGCAATGGCTTTTGAGAAGGTGCATACTAAATTTACAAGATCATCACTTCTAAATCAAATGTTGAAAATCAGTTTTCTTGGTTTAGGTGGTGAATTCAAGCTTGTGAATAGGAAAATTGTTTCCAAAGCCATAGAAGTCATAAACGTGACCGGTAAGGGTGATAGGAGGGTCGGGTTCTTGATGGTTAATGGTGAGTTTGTTAAAGAAATTGGACAAACAAATTCATCTTCTAATAGTGGCCTGGAAAATATTATCTTTCCAGGAGGGACTACAAGTATATTAAAGCGTAGGAGGATACAAATGAAGGGCAAAAAGCTAAGAATCATCGTTCCTGATTTTGGTGTATTCCCAAATTTGATACAAATGGCGGTTGATCCCAAAACAAATCTACCAAAGATCAGTGGGTTCTGCGGGGATGTTTTCAATGTTGTGTTTGATGCCTTAAACTTTGGAGTAAACATCGAATTTACTATGTTCCCTTATGAAGAAGGAAGGACTTATAATGATCTAATTGACAAGGTCTACTACAAGGTGTGCATGTTTTCACGACTAGTGGTAGGTTGGGTAATGGTTCAAAATGGACTTGGGTTAAAACTGTCTTTCTTTAGTAACGATCGAAATGGCCCAAATAGACCATTTGGCCACTTCACATTATAATTGCAACAATAATCAAAGTTTTTTATGATCTAGGAGGTTGTATGTAATATTGCTGCCTCTGGGAGACCATTAATGAAAACATCATGTTTTTATTTGAGTCATATAACTAAAGAATTTGTCATAACATATTATGTTTTGTAATATTATTGTATCAGGAATTTGATGCTGCTATTGGGGATATAACTATCACATCAAATAGAAGTCGTTACGTTGACTTCACGTTGCCATATAGTGACATGGGAGTCGGCACATTAACACGAAAGGCAAATAAAAACATTTGGATCTTTTTGGAGCCTCTTAGCGCGGATCTTTGGTTCACAAGTGCTGGTTTCTTTTTCGTTTTAGGTTTTGTTATTTGGTTTATTGAGCATCGTACAAATGAAGAATTTCAAGGTTCAACAAGGCAACAAATTGGATCAGCCCTCTGGTTCGCCTTTTCGACTCTTGTCTATGCTCATCGTAAGCTCTCAATACAAGTCTAATCTCAGTTTACTTAAAATATATTATGTTTATAAGTATAAATATTTTCTATTTTGTAAAAAAACACGCCCATTTAATTTCTTTCCATCTAAAAATAATATGTAAATTTTAAACAGGAGAGAAGCTGAAAAGTAATTTATCAAGATTCGTGGTCACGATTTGGGTTTTTGTAGTGCTTGTTCTCACGTCAAGTTACACAGCGATGCTAAGTTCACTTTTAACCGTACAAAAGATTACATCAAATGGGGGGTCGGTACAACAACTCCCAAGTGCTTCCTCTGCAGCCTTAAATAGCTCAATGGAGCTAATATCACCTGCAGACTATACTAGATTGTTAAGAAGTGGAAGAGTAGATTTCATCGTTGATGAGATCATGTATGTTAAATCTATTCTTGCATTGTATCCGGCTGCTGGGTTCTCCTTGGTTGCAACAGCAACAACCACTAACGGTTTCGCCTTTGTGAGTCTACCTAATCTAGTTTCCTATTTTATTTTAAAAACAACCCAAATAAACCCATATTGCTCTCTTTAAGCTATTTTTTTATATTTGACACATTTGAGATAGAAACAAAACAACTTGATTTCCTTTGCAGGTGTTCCCAAAAGATTCACCATTAACTAAAGAGATGTCGGCTGAGATTGCAAAGCTCCGTGAAGACGGGACACTGAAAGCAATAGAGGAGAAATGGTTAAGACGTCAATCTTCACTAACATGGAAAGACCACTCTACCCCTCCACCAAACAGCTTGGATCTTTACGGGCTTCGGGGTCTCTTTCTTACAAGCGGCTTGTCCATGGTGTTTGCGCTTTTGGGATCCATAGTCTATCTTGTTCGTGAAAAATGGCATTGGAAAAGTAAGATGGAGGTATTGATGCACATCTTACGAAGATCTCCTCAAATACATGCACAAGAAAGTAACGGGGAACTAACAATTTAACCAAGCTTATTTCATTCCTTTGATTTGGTTTTCCGGACTGGGATGATCTTTCAATGTAGGTGTCTTGAACAACACTAGCCCAAAACACGGAAGTCCTGTACTCGATATTATACATCATCCTATCATCTTATAAATTATTACTAGGTTATAGATATGTGTATTACATGTGGTTGTATGGTAGAAAGTATGTAACTCTATAATGTTTATACCAATTTCTTTTAACTTATGAAGATCCACTGCTTTATTAAGGGTTAACTCCAAACTTCTTTTGTTCCTGTAATTTTATTTACAAGAACACAAGTATCCTTTTATTTCATAATTTCTACGATCTTTTAAAGAAAATATACTTACATGATTTCACATCTTCGCGTGACGTCATCCTCAATTAAGTATATGAAAAAGTATTTACATCCAACGTATAGTTGCAACTACTATGAAAACAAACTACAGAAACCTAAAATATATGGAAAGGTATTTACTTCCAACAATTAATCTCTTTTAGATTTCATCACAAGGTTATGTAAATCGTGTATGCTAGAATGGGCCCCAACTTTCTTGGATCAATCTTGATGGGTCAAGTTACGGTAAACAGGTCACGGGTTATTAATTAGAAAGTTTATTATATCACATGTTTTAGTTATTAGTGGGTGATAGTTCAATAGCAAGATTAGTGGGTCTAGATAATGGAGTAATGTGTTAGTAAGTAAGTTAATTTTTTTTTCTGTAGGTGCAAGATGATTTCTCTATTTAATGTAAATTTGAGAATGAATAAGATGTAAGAATTTGAGTATAATATTGAGACTGAAACCAACAGAAAATACTTCAATATGAAAGTGATCTCATCAAGATTCATATTAGCATATATACCCAAGCTCATAAAGAGAAAAAAATACATCACACTTGCCCCACAAATTTTGACTTCTTTGGAGAATTTTACCTCTCTTAACACAAAATTGTTGAATAATACAAGATGTATTTAACTTTATATAATGAAGATCAAACTCTAATCTCTACATCACTATTTTCTACATGTACTTGTATCCGGAAGAATCTTCTAAAGATGCACCTTAATAGCTCCATCTTACTACTTTGACATTTTTCACGAGCAAGATAAACCAACGACATCAAAAGCGCCGATGCCATTGATACCCCGCTTACAAGAAACAGACCCCGTAATCCATAAAGATTCAAAATGTGTGGTGACATGGCAGGATCGTCTTTTGGTATCATCGAAGGTTGACGTTGTAACCATTTATCCTCTAGTGCTTTAAGTGTCCCGTCTTCTCGTAGCTTTGCAATTTGAGTCGACATATCCTTGGCCAACGGTGAACCTTTCTGGAACACCTGCAAATGCATCTACATGAGATTTAAAAACAGGAACAAAATATTTTTTAGGCGTTAAAACTTATAAACTTGTAAAGCTAAGTTGTGTTTTATCTTTAACAAGTGAAATTATAACCTAGCCGTTTTGGCCCGTTCTAGGTGACCTATCCAACCAAACCCATTATGTATCTCATGATATTGCCACCTCTAGCCAAAAAGATTAAGAAGACTTATGCGGGCCCAAGTGTGGATGAGCAAGCTTTAGTCTTTTTGGAGGCCCAAGATCGTTTATCCAAAGGGGCTTCACTAAAACAGCCATAAGTTGGGCTAGAAGTCTCCGTTTTTGGCCTGCAACCAGTCAAAACGACCGTCGGACCGAGGAGCTCGTTTTCACAAACAGCCGTAGGCGGTTTGGGTCATCGCTTCAGCCTAAAAACGGCTTATTTTATGAGTTATTTACATTTTTATCGTATTTTTATATTTTGTTGAACTTTACATTTGGCCCAGTTTTCGGCCCGTTTATGTTTTGTGGCCCATACAACTTTTGCTTTGTTTCTTTATATGTTTGTAAGAGATGGGAGAAAGTATTATTATGAAAAATCTGTTTTTCTCTCTATCACTGTGTGTGTGAGTGTAAACCATGATTATCAGTATTCTTTGTGAATCAACGATAGTTAGAAGAATTGTTCCTGGTATTTTCGTTGAATCAACAGGTTCAATTATCTATCTCTCTGTTTCCGACTGCATCAAAGACTCACAAAGCCGAAACCATTGGTGGTTGATGCTGTTGCTACCAATGAGAACTCAGGGCCCGAATACAACGCAAGAACTGATTTAATGTAGAGAATTTCATTGACGACGGTCACAACACTTCCACTACTTAAAGCTTTAGTATAGTCTTCAGGGGAATGTAATTTCAACCTTTGGCCGTTATTAAGTTTTAAGTTAAACACATCTGATCCAACAGGCATAATCCCTTGAAACTGGAGTGACCCACCCTTCGATGCAATCTGTTGTACGGTTAAAAATGAACTTAACGTTGCAGTGTAACTTGATGTAAGCACAAGCACGACAAAAACCCAAATCGTCACCACGAATCTTGATAAATTACTTTCCAGCTTTTCCCCTGCAATTTCCATTCACCAATTCATTATTGTCACCTTAGCAAATTTACAAAGATTTTTGTTACAAAAAGATAGATTATTTGACTAACTAAATTGACATAGAATTAGAGAGCTTACTATGAGCATAAACAAGGGTCGAATAGGCAAACCAAAGGGTTGTTCCAATTTGTTGCCTCGTTGAACCTTGAAATTCTTTGTTTGTACGATGTTCGATAAACCAAACGACAAACCCCAAAATAAGAAAGAAACTAGCACTTGTGAACCAAAGATTTGCACTAAATGGATCAAAAAATATCCACATGCTTCTATAATTGGCATTCCGTGCTAATGTCCCGACTCCCATATCACTAAAGGGCAAAGTGAAGTCAACATATCGACTTCTGTTTGATGTAATTGTTATATCCCCTATCGCGGCATCAAATTCCTGATACAACGACATAACATACAAAATGATGACACTATTTCACTATCAGAAACAACATTTTCCACCCCTAATGGTTTGCGTTGTGTTTTATCTCAAACGTGTTTAATGGGTCAAACAATTTGACATAAAAAGGGTTTGACTTTAAAGTAAAATAACAATGCACTCACAGGCTCAACCTGTTACAAGACTTTGTTAGAGACACCTCTAGTGAAAACATACATACCTTACGATAGACTTTGTCGATCAGATCGTTGAAAGTCCTTCCTGGTTTGAAAGGGTACGGAAAGAACTCAATGTCTACTTTATAGTTTAAAGCATTAAACGCGGTATAAAAAACATCCCCACAGTACCCGCTTACATTTGGTAGATTTGTTCTTGGATCAACACTCATGTGTAATAAATTTGGGAATCCACCAAAAACAGGAACCAAAATTCTCATCTTCTTTCCATTCATTTGCAGCCTCCTGTGGTTTTGAATACTTCTTGTCACTCCAGGAAGAATAATAATATCTAGGCCATTATTCAACGACGAATTCGTATTACCAATTTTCTTAACAAACCCATCATTAACCATCCAAAACCCGACCCGCTTAGCACCCTTACCAATCACATTTACAACCTCTATCGCTTTTGAGATAGTTCTCTCATTCATAAACTTGAATTCACCACCTATACCATGAAATCTAATTCTTAATATATGATTTAGAAGTGCTAGTTTTCTAACATGTTTTTCTGTTTGTACCCTTTCAACAGCCATTGCTAGTGCATAAACTGTATCATACGCCAAAATACCATTATAGTGTATAACTTCCTTTAACCCCATAAAGGATTTCAAACTATGGTATTTTTGTGATTTGGGAAAATATGATTTGAAACCGACTACCCCTTGCATCGATTCAATGGCTTTAGAGTCCATAAACTTTAACAAATTTGCGGTTTTACTGGTAATAATCCACATGTATCCTTCACTCATCATGCCTAGCTCTTTCGCCACTAAAAAAAGTTTGGATGAAAGTGAAGGTGATGAATGCATTACAAACACCGCGGTTTGCATAGTTTGAAACTTATGAAATTCTTCAAGGATTTGTTTGTTGCTGGAAGAGGTTGATATTAGGCTAGTATAAGTAACATGTATGTTTTGATCTTGAAATGAACTTATAATATAAGTAGCAGTTTCTCTCCCATTTGCGGCGTCTTCACATATAAGAATGATGTTCTTCTGCTTAAAGGATTCTACCATCGCAACAATGCCTTTGAACTCATTGGTTTCATCTGGTGCGATCCGAAGAAAATAAGGATTTTGATTAGTAAATGGGCTTGTTGAAAATGAAAGAATTGGTATGTTAGTTTTTCCTTCCATGAGTTCCAATATTCTTGATTCAGTTGTCGAGTGCGGACCTATTATTGCTTGCACTTCATTGTTCTCCAAAAGACCTCGAGCTGAATGGCCATGAACAATATGTTAGTATTCACTAGAGATGTTAATTTCGACTCATGTACCGTTGGATTAATCTTGATGGGTCAAGTTATGGGTCACGGATCAAGTATTTAAGTCATGTGTTTTATTTAAATTATGCAACAAGTTTGATTTCTAATGAGTCTTAGTAGTGGAGTAGTGGGTCTATTTTGTAGGAACACTAACTCATGTTCACATGTCTTGTTATTTTTGCATGCCTATTTATTTAAGTTTTAGAAGTATGAATGAGAATGAGCAAGATCGAAACTTGTGTTGTGTGTGTATGATCTTGGGCCTGAAACCAACATGTACTTCTGAATGCATCAATATAAGTTACGTTTTATATCAAACAAATCAAACGGTTGTGTGTAAGAGTTAACCAGTAATGACATTGTATGTTAACTTTGTCATTTGTGTGTATAATATGGTTTATAACGATTATCCTCTTGATACGATTATTACATAACTAGTCAAGTTGACCACGGTCTATTTAATCCATAGGAACTCAATTATATTAATTTGTTATCGTAATGACCCATTCCAACATCTAACTCAATCCATTTTAACCAACTTAGGCAGTGGCATAGCTTGAACTAGTTTATAGGGGATGAGGGGTGAAATTATGAATAAAAAGAGGGAGGGCAATGAAGCTTCGCCCATGGACTTGTGTGACCGATGTAGGTTTTGTAATTCGTGAATTTTAGATATCTCTAAAATCATGATAGCACTTTTAGATTGAATTATTTAGCCAGTACACACAAAGATTAGTCGAAAAATTTTAGAGAGAAATAAAAAACGAGAAGCAAATATATGTTATGTTTGTTGTACCTAAAATTGACCAAATGAATCCCCTTATATTGCATTGATTGTTCCACAAGTTTCTACCAAGGTTCGGTTACTACTAAGGTTTATTATTAAAGAGCTTTCCGACAATTTTTTGATTTAAAAGTGATTTTCAATAAAATATAAACATGTCAAAATAAAATATTTTCAAGTTAACCACGCAGCTCAACCCAGCCAGGGGCCGCCACCCCTTGGACCCGCCTATCAGTGACGCTGCCCCCAAACCTTTGCGGTCTTGTGGTTCCTTGACACTTAAAATCATAAAATTCTTGAAAAAAACATGCACTACACAGTACTCCAACTTATTTGTTGTTGGATGATGCTTTCAGATTTGGTTATTAAATAAATCCAAATTACACAAAATAGTTTGATCTAACTAAAATCACCAACAACCCAAGGATCTTGCAATCTCTAGTATCAAGTAAACAAACAAACAAATGTATCTAGCAAAAATCTCACTAGTAACACCACGGTTTTAAGGGTAAAATTCAAGAAAAACAAAATAAAAACGCACCAGCGGATAATGCAAGGAGTGGTTCTCCTTCGGTATCTCTTGTATCAAGAACTATACGCGTTCTATAGTGAGGATTGGCGGTGTAAAAGTCGGAAATACCCTTGGTAACGCAGCGATTAATGAGCTTTCCTACCGATGAACCGAGATCAAGAATCACCCCCACGTGTATCTCCTTATAAGATAAATCTTCATTTGCTGTTAAAAGGGTTTGAAAGCTAACTAACATCATAAATGCAAACACAATATGCATAAGCTTACTATTTTCCATTATGTGAAAACAAAGACTGCAATCCAATTAGAGTAAGAATGTGATGAATATAAACGATCTCATTGATTATCATTTGACTTTTGGTGTTGGCCGCCATGAAATTACTGTTTGTTGACTGTTGACATAAGATTTATTCTAGAACTAGAATATGATTAAAGGGTAGTGATTATCAGCTTCAAAGGAAATGATCTGGTCAGAGCAAAGAATAATAAAAAAGGCTTGAGATTAAAACTGAGAAATGGAGGGGATTTCTAATGGGCTGAAGGCAGGTTAGCATGTGTTAGTGTTTAGTGATAAACCGGAAATTAAGCGCGCGTGATGTGATGATTTTACGAACTTTGTTACGCATATTGCGAATGTGACATTTACATTGTTAAATGTATAAAAGAAACGTATTAGAGATGTCAAAGCATAAATAGAAAATAGTTATATAATGGTAGGAATGTTCCTCAGTCGTTATCGGTCTCATTTGTCATGATATCATTCGTTAAACATGTTATGACAAATATATTAAAGATCAAAATGTAGATAGAAAACAATATTATCACTTGCACATAGCGGCATAACAATTTAAATAAATTAGTTTAAACAAAAAAATTCACAAAAATTAAAAAAGACAAAAGAAGCAGAAAAAATGGTAGGTCGTAGGATTCAAACCCACGCTTTATCACTCAAGATGTACGTGTATACCCATCTCGTCACAACCAACTTATATGTTAATTATTTAAACAAAAATCATCCCAAACCAAATATGGAGAAAGAAAAAAAAGAAAAAGAATAATGAAAGGACCAATGGTGTAGCAACATGTGGCGGCCAGTGAAGAACCATCCAACCTTGCTTTTTAGAATTATAATATGTATTATTAGCTTTGGTCGGTGGCTACAGTGCCACCGTACCAACAGCGATGCATATTGTACAATTCTCAAAAGCACAACCACGAAAATACAAGTGATAAAGCTGGAGGTACAAGTCCGTATTGCAACGATCGAGATTATATGGTGGGGAATCGCAAAACCCGCCGCTGCCGGAGCTATGGCAGCGGCCCTCACCTTCTGTATCGCTATCTTCATTTAACTCCGATCTGTTTTCAACGACCAACATTCCTTCTCAGGCGTCACTTGGAATCTTGATTCCTCTCTCCCGATCGACTATATTTGTGGTGGTGAGTGGTCTGCTGTGATGGTTCTTGTAGTGGTGGTGTTGTGTTGGTTGTTGTAGTGACGATGGTGGTGTTGCGGGGAGAGAGAAAGAGAGAATGGGTTGTCGGTGGATCTGCGGTGGCTCTACGCTGGTTGCGGTGTTGGTGGGCGCCGATGGTTACGCCGGTTGGAGATGGGTGTGGTGCTGACCGGATATTGCAAGAGGTTGGAGATGGGTGGTGATGGTGACTGAGCATTGCAAAGTGAGATTGTATATGTGCTTTGTTAGTGGACTTCAAAGAAGATTTCACTGTGTTTAGTGTTTTTTGAGATCCGGCTAATATTAATAAAATAATAATAAAATAATAATTTATATATTTAAATTTCCACTATGTTTAAAATGGGTTTAAAATTGAAAAGGTAGTTAATAATTTGCTTCAAACATTGCGCCAACAATCAAAATTTTGAGCAGTACACGTAAATATAAATCATTTTTTTACATACTGTTTTTGAGATTTATTTGATCACATTTATAAACGTTCACTCCATTTCAATCATGATTTAAGCCAAAAAATAATTTATTTTATGAATGATGAATTGCATTCATGCACAAAATTAACACACGACAAAAAAAATAATGATCACATTATGTCACGCTATTTAAAACATAACCAGTTATATGTACAAATAAACATAATAATCATATAATACATTTATACGTGATGTTTGACGGGTTTAGTGAAGAATTACATATTTCCTTAAACAAAAGTTCTAGACGCACAATATATATCTTTCATATGAAACTAGAATAATACGGGGACATATATAATTTTGTAAGTTTAGTGGTAATATACGAAATTGCTTATTTGTAGAGGGATGGTAAGAAACCATTTTTTTGTATGACGAAACGTTAAATTTTTTATTATTTAACAGTGTCCTTCTTACCTACGTCAACACAATGATCACAGTTTCAGAAAAAATACTTTAAACCCAAAAGAAATCCGCGGCAACGCGCGGTTTTAATATCTAGTTAGTATAATTATGCTAACATTACACAGTTGGGAGTGAATTTCTATTTTAAAACCATATGCTTATGGTTGTACGTGATTGTAACTTTGATCATTTTCTTCATTTTTATAGAGAGAGAAATTTCAACTAGCTTGATCCTTCAAAATATCTCAAATAGAGTATAATGTAAGCATAAATGTGAAAAAACAATGTTAATATCATCATATAACTTTCTGGTGGATGGAAAGGGAAGCAATGACGACATTAATGCTGGTTATGGGTTTTTAAGTGGAGATGTAAGAAGGAAGATGATTATAAACTGTAAGGAAAATAATGGTATAGTGGTGGTCTTTTTGTTTTTTGTTAAATTAAAAAGAACCTACCGTGCAGTGCTATAGCTAGCACATTAAGTATCCTGCCTGGGGAGTACGTTCGCAAGAATGAAACTCAAAGGAATTGATCTGAGCCCGCACAATCAGTGGAGCATGTGGTTTAATTCGATGCAAAGTGAAAAACCTTACCAGGGCTTGACATGTCGCGAGTCCTCTTGAAAAAAAGAGGTGCCTTCGAGAATGCGGACATAGGTGCTGCATGGTTGTTGTCAGCTCGTGCCATAAGGTGTTGGGAAGTCCTGCAACGAGCGCAACCCTCATGTTTAGTTGTCATCCTTGAGTTTGGAACCATTTAATCAAAAGAAAAAAATACATCAAAAACTTGACATATAAAATATACATATTAAATCATACTTAGTTTTTAATTTATTGTTACCTTAGTTTAAAAGACTAAATTTAAGTTTTTAATGTGGGTCACATGCTTGTTGCTTTCATTATTATTGTTTAGTAGGTTTTATTTTATTTGAAAATAATAGAATAAAAATAAAAAATAGTAAAATAATTGGATGATGATTAAAGGGAAATTAAGTCATTAAGAGCATTCTCTCGTTAGTTGAGTAAAATGTTTAGAGTTGACATTTAAATAAGAAGAGTTTATGGGTTCAAGTCTCACTCTGAGAAAAATATTTAGAGTTGAGCCAAGTGGTTTTCTCAGTAATGAGTTTCCTCTTGAGGGGGTTGGGGGTGTGGTCCCGACTAGGAAATGAATATGTGAGCCCGATTAAAATAACACATATCTTTCGAAGTAGGGTAGTACATTTGTCGTTCAAAAAAAATGCATTAAGAGCATTCACATCACATTTTTTATCATTGTCTTTGTAGTTATAGAAAAAATTATTACTTTTTCTTTTTATTTTTCAAATTAAATAAAAAATATTTATACATTCATTATTATTTTTTCTCTCTAATCCACTCACAATCATTTTTCAAAAAAAATATATAAGAGTGAACAGTATCTTATAAAATATACATATGAAAAATAATATTTTCTTTTTCCTGTATTCACAACCACTCACAATCATTTCATATAATATAGAGAACAAACTCATAAAAATACAAGGAACCTAGTGTGAATGCTTATGGGCATTAACGACTACATATATTTTTGGGTAAAAAAATGATACTGAGTTGACGATAATGTAACGGAAAATGCTCCTAAGTGTGCATTAACCATTACCCATGATCTTTTAATTAATTTTTCCTTTTCATCCAATCATAACCAATTTAAAAAAGAAAAAGAAGTTAATTTAATTCAAAAATAACAATTTTCCTCTCGCAAATTTAAAATTATCAATTTACTTTCAAAAGTATCATAAGTTAATTCAATTTTAGCCCAAAAGTTTATTAATTATTTCAATTTGAATCCAAAATATAAAACTTTAGAATTAAAAATGAAACAAATAATAAATCTTTTGGACTGAAATTGATTTTTAAAAAAATTTAAAAGGAAAATAATTACTTTTGTCAATTCTCATGAAGCAAAACGAAAATTAACTCTTAAAAAAATATTAAAAAATTTATAGTGAATATTAAAAAAATATTTTCTCTTACTCCATTCACAACCACTCAAAGCATTCACAGTAGGTTTCTAATATTTTTGTAATTGTATTCGTAATATTATATGGAATGGTTGTAAATAAGAAAAACAAACAAATATTATTGTTTATTTATATATTTAGGGTGACTGAGTTCATCCTTATAAACTTTTTAATATTTTTTAAAAGTGTTTGTAAGTAAAAAAGAAAATTTAATATAAAAATATAAAAAATTATATTAATTTATATATTACTAATTATCGATTCCTTAATGCATAATAGTATTGTATCTTATGCATATGGAGTTTGTTTACTTTGTTTACTTTTAAACTTCTCAAATTTGACTTTGTTTACTTTTAATCCAAATCTCTTCACATATTACAATTTAATCTCACAATATTTATATTTTCAACTTTGTTCACATATATTTTTCATATTTCGTATATTATCCTTTTACGTTTCGTTCTAAATTTTGAAAGTTAACACGACATAATATGCATGTATGATTCAATATTTTACGTTTCCTTCTAAATTTGCTAAGTTAACACAACACAATGTGTGTGCATGGTTCAACATTTTTATGTTTATTTTCCGTCTTGAAGAATTCGTCACAACACAAGAATCTTAGATCGACTTAGTTATATTTTTCTATGTTTTACGTGCGGTTTAAATTATCCGTATCAATTAACACACCACAGCTTTAGTGTTGGTGGTCGTTAGTGGTGGTATGACATTGATGTTATTTGACACAGTTTTACGCACCTGACGCAACACGAGAAGTTTAATTCTAGTTGTAATCGTAATATAATTATAAGGATAAAATTGAATAACTATACGAATCCTATACACATAAAACATAAACAATGAATGAGATGTGAAACGTAACATATAACATGGTCAAAGCATCTCTAGCGTCATTGTCCTCACCAGTCCACCACTGTCTTCTTCAACCTTCACGCAACACCCCATCCAAACCCTAAAAACCCTCTTCCACCAACAAACTGAAGCTTTCAAGGTTCACCAATGGCAGAGTAAGCAAACCCCCCCCCCCCCATCTCTCTCTCTCATCTTTCTTCTTCATCTAACCCCTCAATTTCAATCTAACTCTGCAGATCCAACGGATACACCAATTACTGCGATCAACCCCCCAGATCCACCACCACACGATCATCATCAACAACAACCACAAGCATTCACGTAACCGCACTCGACGGCCTCGTGAACGTCAACTCCCTCTTCACCATCGCCGTCTTCGTCGGCCTCTCTCTCACCACCCCCGGCCAACGGAGCCTCGAGAACCGATCATCCTGCGATTCCGACATCTCCGTCGCCAAAAAGCTTCTGGTGTTCGAAGTCGTCTCCTTCAGCTTCTTCCTGTTTTCATCATTGGTCGCTCAGGGGTTGAAACTGGCGATCAATTTGATCAACAGTAAGGATGTTGATGAGGCGTTTAGGGCTCATATCAATCTTAAGGTGTTGAGATTTGGGATGCTTGCATCGGCTCTTGGATCGGTGATGGGGTGCTTGTTTCTGATGCTGTCGATGGTGAATGTTATCGAGATCCGATTGGGGATGTTGTCGTGTGGGAGTAGATCTACGGTCAACGCTGTGGCGTCGATGATTGTGCTTGTGGTTTCTGCGCTTTTGGTGTATATTTCTACTGCTGTTTATGCGTTTTTGCATTGATTATGATGATGATGATGATCTTTTGGTTAATCTATATTCAATTGTGATTTGAAGATTGGTTGTTTACTTGTTTGGGTGTTCTTGATTGGAAATGCTGTAGATTATGCTTTTGGGATTTTGATTTTTGACTTGCTTTTGGGTCACATGATTAAGCAGATTAATTTAATCTTCTATTAACCGCTTTTAATTTTAATTTACTACTTTTAATCTACTAACCACTTGTATAGTTTGTATCTGTATTTTGTAAGATTTAAACCTTTGAATGTTATTATTCGGGTTTTGCGCGGGTTCGATTTCGGGTGGGCAGAGTCTTGCATTCTTGGGGTGTTTTTGAGAGAAGTGATTTCATCACCTTGGGGTTTTGAGATGGTGATCTTGAGGTTATTGTTAAACATATGTTAGTTGTAAGTTTATAACTCATACGAGTATTATATTACCAATTATAGTTAATACTTAATAGAGATGTATATTGTTTTACATAGATACATAGCATAATTAGATTATTTTAAAATAATCTATACATGGTCAATATTTTTGGATGTGTATGTCAAATGGTTAGTGACTATTTTACTCTCAATTAGATATTACAAAAAAGAAAAAAAAAACAAACAAACATGGATCCGATTGGTTGTAACCTGCACAAAAACTAAAATAGGAATCGCTTTGTGAGAACCGGTTTTGAAACTAAAAACGATGCTTCGTTACGGGCAGAGGTGTAGATGAGCCGAGGCCAAGCTCGTATAAGTTTGAGCTCAACTCATTTTCACTTAAGAGAGCTCGAGCTTGGCTCGTCTCAACCTTTATTTTGAGAGCTCGAGTTTGGTCGAGCTCAATACGTGAAGATCGGGCTCGATAACTAAATGAGTTTTTTTTAAGTTCGGGCTCGACTAGGGCTCCATAAAGCTCGGCTCATTTCGAGTTTTTTATCGATTCAATCTCGAGTACCTCGTGAGCAGCTCGACTGGTTTGCACCTCTAGTTATGGGATTGAGATTTCTGGGCCAGGAGCAAGGTTGGAACCAGTATTACAATTTATGTTTTTTTGTTTATTTAAACATGTTAACTATAATCTAACTTTCATAAAAAATAAAATTAATAATATATTTTATTCCAAACATGTTTCTAAACCAGTTCCGGTTCAACCTCCGAAAATTTCGGATAGTGGATTTCACTATCCAAATCCGAATACGAAATTTCGGATATCCGAAATCTCGGATTCGGATTCGGATATCCGTATTTCAAAAAAAAAGTTGTATTATTTAATAAATTTTATAGTAATAAATTTTACTGAAATTATTTCATATATCCGAAGTTTTTATTCAAATATCCGATATATTTGAAAATATCTGAAATATATAATTAATATTCAATATTTTTAAATTTTTATAAAAATATTTTGGATATTTCAGATATCCGAAATATCCGAAAATTCTCAAAATCACTATCCGAATCCGATTCCGAAATTTCGGGTATCCGAAGTTTGGATATCCGAAATTTCGGATATCCGAATTTCGGATTTTCGGATATTTCGGATTCGGATTCGGATATTTTTTAACACCCCTACTAGATTTACCTGCATCGATTCCTACCATACAGGACTTTCCAATTTCCATCTATAAAAACTTTGATCCAAAGGTTAAGTTTATATGATTTAGGAAAAAACCTAATCTATTTTAGCACCCAAATAAGCCATGATAACACGTTTTGGAATTTGATTTATAAAATATGATTTTGTTGTAAATATGGTTTTGGCCAAACCAAACACGGTTCGGGTCAAGTCAATGAAAGCCAAACCGTATAAGTTTTAAAACCAGTTTTTAAAGGAAATCTATGTCGGGTTGGATCAGATTCAAATTGGATTCAACGCATTGCTTTGATGCCTGCTTTGTAGGGTTGTTTATAACCATTGAAACTGACTCAATCACCCAAACTAAAACAAATGTATCCAATTCAATTCATGGTTCAGTTTAGGTTCGGCTGGTGATTTGAAACTGATCATTAAACATGAACAGGTCGTTTAACGTATATTATATAAGTTTTTCTCATTTTAAGGAAATATAATTATCTATATATTATATTATATTCATAAACAACCCTTGTCATTTTAAAAATTGTTCTACAAACTAAAGCTTTTGAAAAAAATGGTTCAAATTGTCAAAACCAAACCGTCGTTAAATTGGTCGCCCCAATCAACCAAGACACCTCGGGCCGGTTTGAAATGTTATTTTCAAAAACTGGTTGAACCGAATTGTGAACACTCCTATCATGTTGTAGAATTTTAATGTTCGCATTTTATGTATTATGATGAAACTTAAACTTTTCCTCGTGGAAGCCGCAGTGATCATAATCTTGTTTGATCATGAGGTCTTAAAGATAAGATTAAATCAACACAAAAAGTAAAGAATTGATAGATTCTTATATTCCATTTGAACCCCCATAAAGATACATGGTGTGATCAAACAAGATGGCAATATAAAAGTAGAGTTCAATAGATGCAAATCAAGTGGTATCCATTGTTGCAAAGGCACCACCTTTCATCATCTGCCTAAACTCTTTGTAATTGACCATCCCATCCCCATCTTCATCTACCTTGTTAACCATGATCCGGCAATCCTCAATGGTTCGACCTTGTCCCAACCCAAGTGAAGTCAAGACGGACATAAGCTCCTCAACCGCGATGAACCCATCTCCATTCTTGTCAAACACATTAAACGCCTCTTTCATATCCTCTTCTTCGTCCCTCTCCTCCGCTATTATTGCTTCATACAACCTCTCAAACTCCTCCATGCTCACTGACCCATCACCATCTGAGTCAATGTGATCGATCATGTGTTGAAGATCATTCTCAGGTATGGCAAACCCGAGGCGTTCAAGAGAGTTGGATAGCTCTTGCTTGGTTATCTTGCCATCACCGTCATGATCAAACATCTGGAAAAAGTGATGGATCTCGGAGAGATCCATCATGAGAGGTTGAAAGAAGGATTGCAAGGAGAGGGACTAGCAAAGATGAATGATGAATGAGAGAGGGGGAGTGGTATTAGAAAATGTTTAGGATTAGTAATATATATATAAAGATGGATTTTAGGAAGTTGGTGAAAGGGAGGAAAGTAAGGAGTTTTGAGGGATGTAATAAGGTAGTGGATACCCATGAAAATAGTAGATTGTTTGGTATCAAATTTGAAGGGTTTTGGCCATACATTGAGGGACCATTTGGTTAGCAAAATATTTTGTAAAGGAACTAAAATTGAAATTGTAATTAGAATCTTGTTAAAATTAATAACGTATCTGGTTGGTCAATTTTAAGTGTAATTGGAATGTTAATTTTGAACATTCCATTAGAATGTCAAACATTTCATATGTATTATGTAAGTCGAAATAGTGTGAATTCCAATAAATGTGGGAAAATTTTTCACTTTTAATTTCATCCGTCAACCAACCAAACAACTTTTTGGATAAAAAATTTGCCAATTTTAATTCCAATTCCAATTTCTGATAATTATGTGAAGCAAACGAAACCTAAGTTTTTTCTCCTAGCAAATCATATGAGGTTGCGCACCACATCTATTTTAGACGAGAGGCATATACATATATGTCTATATTGTTACGCAACATATTTATTTGTGATTTATGTATGTAATTATGTTTCTATATAATTTCACACAATACGTCTACATCTTTATTAAATTCGTTTGAACATATGGTAATATTACTCACAAAATAAATGCAATACAATGTTTAGTTTTGCGGTAATTTTGACATATGTTCTACTTAATTCGCACACATGCCATGATCTATAAATTACATTAGTGATAGAGCTTGAATCAAACTTTAGAAGGCGGGGTTAAAGTAGATTATTTTAAAAGGGATGAACTTTATATTTATTCAAAAAAATTCTACTAGTATATCAAAAATTTTAACTATCGAACGAGAAAAAAATGAGAAGCACCCCCCCCCCCCCCACCCACCTAGCCCATAGTAAGCTTCGCCTATGAAGTACATCCCATTTTATTATAGGTTATATACCCTCTCTAAGTTATTTTTATTTGTTACCCCTCTACTCAATTTGTAAAAATCAATGTTTTCACAATCAGATCGGACCGGCCGGTCTAACCGGTCCGACCAGGATTCAGTGTTGCCGGCGGTCCAATCCACCCTTGTTTGTTTTGTCTTTAGGAAACCGGCCAGTTGGAGGCGATTTTGCGGTTGAACCGTAATTCGGTGAACCGGTTGGCTCGACTCTGAACATGAAATGCCTACTTTTAACTCCAAAATATAATTTTAAAAGTCCAACTTCATAAATTGTTATATTAAAATTTTATAGAACTTTTTTATTTTTAAATATGTTTTTATATCGTTATATAAAAAGTGTTTTTAAAGCTTATTAAAAAACTTTTTTCTAAAACTAACTTTTTCTTGAGGTAAGATATGACAAGTTTTAAAAATTATTTTTTGAAAAGAAGAGTATGACAAATAATAAAGGGAGGGTGTGTTCTCGGGTGTCGGGTCCAACCCGGCCTGAACCCGAAAACTGTACACAAACTTGAACATGACTCGAACCTGAAAATTATGTAAGAAGTGTTAATTAGAACACGGCATGGAAATTTACAATTGACACGAGCACGCCCCGATTGACCCGAATTTGTAAATTTTTTATATTTTTTTTCACATGTTAATATTTTAAATTTACTATCTTACAACAAAACTTACCAATTAATACAAAACAACTATATTTTATTGATGAAATCTTATGTCAATTTCTATTTTAAGTTCTAAATTTTGAAATAAAACACATAAAAATTTAATTTAATTTGCGACACAAAAGATATAAAAGTAAAATAAGAAATTGGTTAAACGGGTCAACCCATGAACCCATGGGTTGAACCCAAACCCGGCCTGCTTAGCTAAGCAGGTTCACGGGTTCGAACGAAACCTGACTCGAACCCGTTTATAGTAAACCCAAACCCACGAGTTTCATGTAATGTTCGTGTCTTGTTTTCAAGTTGTGTTAGAAATTCATATCCCTTCCCTTTATTTGATTATATTTTTAACTTATCTAGTAATTAAAAAATGCAACAAATATTTATAACACATTAGAAAACAAGTCTGGTAGTTGACATAATAACGTAAACAAGCATATTAAGTATTTGTCAAGGTGGAACTCAGTCTTGTTTTATACATGACTAATAATAATAATATTCAACATTTCCACCTATAAATTTCATACAAACGCGTTCTCGCCTTGTTACACTTTCCACCCACATTCCATAATTTCCACCTATAAATTTCACACCCAAAATCCACATATTTCATTCAACTCAACCTCATTTCTCTATCTTCTGACTCCATTCTTTAATTCATTTTACACTTTTGTATTACTGAGTTTATATTTCTTCAGTTCATTTAAGAAGAGAAACAATTCAACAAAGAAAAAATAAGAATTGTGTTTCTGGATTTTTTGTTTTTGAAAATGGGTGCTAAGGGATTTGTTGAAGGTGGAATTGCCTCCATTGTTGCAGGGTGTTCTACTCACCCTCTTGATCTAATCAAAGTTCGCATGCAATTACAGGGCGAATCGGCTCCTGTTGTGAATCCGAATATCCGCCCTGCTTTTGCCTATAACGGTGGCGGCGCCACCACGGTTGCGATGCCTCAACCGTCGCCGCCACCGTTAGTTAAAGCAGGACGGGGGCCGGTTTCTTTAGGCGTGAAGATTTTTCAAACTGAAGGTGTTGCCGCGTTGTTCTCCGGCATCTCCGCCACCGTCCTTCGGCAGACATTGTATTCCACCACCAGAATGGGACTGTACGAGATTTTTCGTAACAAATGGACTGACGAGAACACTGGTACGTTTCCTCTAACTCGCAAAATCACCGCGGGATTGCTGGCTGGCGGTATAGGTGCCGCAGTCGGGAATCCAGCTGATGTTGCGATGGTGAGAATGCAAGCCGACGGTAGGCTTCCAGTGGCTCAACGTCGAAACTACAAAGGTGTAGCTGATGCGATCACGACGATGGTGAAACAGGAGGGGGTTACTAGCCTGTGGAGAGGCTCATCCCTTACAGTGAACCGCGCGATGATCGTCACAGCATCGCAATTAGCTTCGTACGATCACATCAAAGAAACTATCATCAAAAATGGTGTTATGGACGACGGACTAGGGACGCATGTGACTGCGAGTTTCGCAGCGGGCTTTGTGGCCTCTGTGGCTTCAAATCCGGTGGATGTGATTAAGACCCGAGTGATGAACATGACGGTGGCGGAAGGGGTGGCGCCTCCATATAAAGGGGCGCTGGATTGTGCAGTAAAAACGGTTACGGCGGAAGGGCCAATGGCTCTTTACAAAGGATTCATACCTACAATCTCAAGGCAGGGGCCTTTCACTGTGGTTCTTTTTGTGACGCTTGAACAAGTGCGCAAGTTACTGAAAGATTTTTAATTATATTTTTGGGAGTATATAATTTGTAAAAGTTAATTTGATTTGTTTGATAACGATGAAAAATGTTGGACGTTTGTATGGTTTATAGGGACTCATTATAATATTTTTTTAAAATCGAAGGCCACATCAACTGAAATATTATATGATTCACTGAAATATTATATGATGCAATGAACAAAACTCTAGCATATAAATCTGGTTCAAACCCATTGAACCTCCAAACGTGTTTTAATAAAACAACTCAAAATCCCTTTAAACCGATTGAGGATCCAATTGAATTTTAACAAAACATATCAGAATCACAATTCAGACCATAATTTTCTGATATTGATTGGGGTTAATGTATAGAAGACAATTAACAAAGATTCATACAGAATTTGGAGTTTTTCATAGCAAGGTAATTGCTAACCTGGTTGCATTAGTCTGAAATTTTATATCCAATATTTTTATTGAAGGCTTCTCCAAATAACAAAATAGATAGATTGTTCATAATCGAGAAGTGGTGATCATGATGTTTGAGTAAATTTCCTAGTGAAAAGCTTGGACAAGCTTTTGGCTACTAGCTGACCAATGGACCACCAGAACAGTTAACTGATGAACTCGTTCAAAGTCTACCGGCTCACAGAAAATGAGCTTGGAGATTAAGAGGGAGAAAAAGAGAGATGCTAAAATCTATTAGAAACATAAAATGAATTATAAAATAACTTGTGCCTCACTCACAAAAAGTGGTTTATTTCTGCGTCTCACACCTCGGCTCAGGTTCCTATCGCCTCAGTGCACCTCTTTTTAAAACCAAAAGGTATACATGTGTGTGTGCGCGTGTACCTATGTGTTTGTGTATTATTTTCTATTATTACATTTCTTTTATCTTGGGCCAGCATTGTGTGCCAAGGTCACAAGTGAACCTTTCAAAGTGTGCCTTACGGCTTCGACTAATATGTGTGAACCTTTCAAGCCTTAAGTGTGCCATACGACTTTGACTACTATGTGAAGAAGTAGCACTTTCCACTAGAGGCAATCATTGAGGCTTATATTTTAAATCTATCTGGTGAAATGTAAAATAAAAACATTACCTATTAAGGAAATTAGAAAATTATGCTGAAAAGCACTTAAAATCTCCTAAATCGTTATACTAAAAGTATTATTATATCAAGATACTGTTGTTGTAATCATACTTGATACACACCGACTAGTAATAAAAAATGAACAAAAAGTGGTGATATGTCTAACCGACCCTAACCATTTCTAAGTAGCCCTAATGCATGTTTACACCCGATCCCATAGACCGTAACCCATTCCTCTTCCTATTTAATCCTTCCATTTTGTTGCTTCTAAATTCCATCATAACGATAGGCAATCTTTATTAATTTTAGTTACATAGAAGTATCAAGCGTTACAGAACTTGCCTTAACACTCAGTATAATCAAGTATTTCTTTTCTTGATAGTTGAATGTAGTCAAAGCCTCAGATGTGCACAAGGGGCTCGCCTAGCTGTGCACCTCTGCCAAATGCAACTATGCAAGTGAGGCATTTTATTATTTTTAAAAAAATTAAAAAAGAAAAAAAAACATTTTCTTTTAATACCTATTATACGTTATTGTGTGTTTATATTATCACTTTTTTGTATAGGCGACACGCAAGCCCTTTGCGCCTTGAGTATGTCTTGCACCTTGACTACTATGCTTTGCTTTTCTTATAGCTAAAGTGATAAAATCGACAAGTACTAAATGCAACCTAAATGATGATTGAATAGTTCCTATCCCACTGGAAACCCTTCTTCAACAACAAGCTTTTGTTCTAAGAGGTGTGCTTTTATATAAAGAACTTATACAAAACCTACCTACACAAAAATATCATGGACATTAATCTCAAACAAGTCAAATTTTCTAGCACTGCAATATCATATTTAAGCCTCATGCTAACAAATATCACAAAATCTAGATCTTCAGATAATTGCAGTGAAGTCACACAAAGCCAAACAAAACTCCACCTTATATTGTTGAGATAAAAAGACTAGCTGGTAAATTAGTGGCTTTAAACTAAAAGGCTTGTTATAATGTTACCTATCCTCAAAATAGAACTTAAGCGATTCCAACAGCAAAATGAACATTTTTCCAGCCTATGAACTGTGATTCTGATGTTCCAAAAAAGGTGCTTTAAAGCCTTGCATCAAGGACGACCTTAATTGTAAAAAAATGAAATTGAAGATTTCAATTCAAGGGTAACATCATGATAATGAATCTAAAGTACCAGAAACCAACAATCTTGGATAGTTAGATTATGATTTATGAAACCTGTTTGCTGGTGGTTGTCGTCTGCTCCTTTGATACCCAACACATTCAAAGGCCCTAAATGCTCCAAACAGATTAAGTTGAGAAAGCAAAACTAATCTGGTATAAGCCCTGAAGGCAGTCTAAAATCTTTAGTAGAAAACTCACTTGACCCGAAAGAAGGCCAAGAACCAAATTTTCAAGTCCAATATCACTATTCACCGAAAGGAGTCTAGTTATCAAGGGGAAATGCTTAAATAATTGATAGCTCAAAGCTTTGGCAGACCAGCATAACATCAGAAACATACACAAACTAAAAGTAACAAGTCAAAGTAATCGTTGGCCCAGAAAACTTCAAGAATTCTCCACATGATTTCTAAGGAAATCCTCACATTGCTTTCAACATAGGGAGAAACACTAAACATTCAACAATATGCACCATTAAACAGTCTCCTATGTCCATCATTGCTTAACATACAGCAAATCATAATAGGCATACAACATTTAGGTAACGACTCAATAGCATATCTGCATACAAAATGCATAGCATAGTAGCATACTGAATCAAAATCAAATTATTCATATAACAACAGTCAACTTCCATAAACTCACAATTTCACGAAAACACATCAAAATCTGTAACATCAACAGATCAAAGTACACTTCATAATTATTCAATTCATATAAAACCACAAATCAAACATTAAACTTACGGAGTATCCCAGGGCTTCGGCTCAGGCACAGCAACAACCATCCCCTGCATCTCCTGCGTAAGCACAACCTGACACCCCAACCTCGAGTGCTTATTCAAAATCCTATGCCTCGCGTTCCTCTTCAGCACATACTGCTCATCGTAACTCGCCGGCGGGAGCTTCTCAAGCCACTCTTCAGCGATGTTGACTTCACACTCAGCCGAACAAGCGTCGATGTCTTCGAGGCGGTGCGATGCCGGATCGATGAGGTTGTGGTTCGTTAACGCTTTGAGGAGAGTTTGACCCGAGAGGCCTACGATCTCGCGCTTTTGGCCGTCGGGATCGTAGGCGATGAGCTTGACGATTCGATCGGAGACTTTGGCGGATGATGAGGTTGCTGATGAACGTGAGATGATGGTGCGAGAGTAGAGAGATAAGGTAGGGTTCCGGCAGATTTTGGATAATCCGGCGATCGCCATTGTTGATTTGGGGAGAAAGGGGGCGATTTCGTTGGTGATTTTGGGGTTTGATTGTGTTTACTGTTTAGTATGGCTGTGATTTTAGAAACTTGTACCGAGTGCAAAGGAACTTGTACGTTATACCCAAACTTCAAATGAGAATTGAGAATGGAGAAATGAGGAGTAAAATGAAAAGTTAATTAGACCTTTTGAAAATTACCCACACTGTTGGTTAGCATGGTACCGGTACTAACGCATAGTAATGGGATGAAAGTCTAGGGCTGCAAATGAACCGAACGAATACGAATAATACGTTGTTCGTGTTCGTTAAGAAATGTTCATTAACTGTTCACGAACACTTACCGAACGAGATTTCTTGTTCGTGTTCGTTCATTAAGAAAATGAACATGTTCATGAACTGTTCATGAACTGTTCACGAACACTTACCGAACGCAAATGAACACAAACGAACACAAACAACTGTTCATGAACATGACGAACACAAAAAAACTCATGAACACAAACGAATACAAATTATTATAGATTTATTTTAGAATAAAATTTATATTTTTTATTACAAACATTACACAAAATCAACAAAAAATAAATAAGTAGTTAACATAAATATCAAAAAATACTTGACGTAATTGTCATAAAATAACTGATACAAAAAATAAGAATATAAACGAACACCTTAACGAACATAAACGAACACATTATCGAATGTTCACGAACGAACGTTAACGAACATAAACGAACACATTATCGAACGTTCACGAACATAAATGAACGAGCGTGGCTTGTGTTCATGTTCGTTCGTTTAACTAAACGAACATAATTTTCTTGTTTGTGTTCGTTCATTTACTAAACGAACGAACATAAACGAACTTCCAGCCGAACAGTTCACGAATAATTAGCTGAACGTTCAGTTCGCTGAACGTTTAGTTCGTTTGCAGCCCTAGATGGAACTATAATAATAATAAGTTTTGTGCATTTTAGAGGTGTTTTTTGGAACGGCAATGTCAATTCGGGTTCAGTGGCATGACTCTTCATATCCCAGGTATGTCCATATCTCATACGAGTTTTCAACCGTCAATTGTTAGTTTGACGCTTGCGGATGGCGCAAACCCGTTCCAGGAGGAAACCAACTATCTCGTAAAACACCCTGACTTGCATATGTCTGGAGAGCTCATTGGCAACCTCCGTTAGTGGTTGCAAGATTTTTTACTGGAGTGAGATTTGAAATTATAACCTCAAGATCATAGAACTCTTATCCATACCAGCTGATGTCAGTGGACTAAACCACTGGCTGCATTTTATAGGTTTAAACTGTATATTACTTTATTTGTTAATGCATTAATATTGTTGTAAAATATTTGTATTGTTTTTTGTTTTGTACTAAAACAATAAGATTAATATTACGAACCCATCCGAAAATAGTAAAACTAAACCAAAACTAATGTTTCAGATATTCAATTCAAAGTAAATTATTATTGAATAAGGTGAAAATGTAATTGAACATTGAGGGAGTGGGGGTGGTGATTTAAGGTCATATGTTTTTGTAGTTTATTAACATCAGTGAGTGTTAATTGTAAAAATAATGTATATAATTTAACAGGTGGTATTTGAAAGAAGAAAAAGGTTGTTAAAACAATTAAAGGTTACAGTAACGGAATAAAGGAAAAAATGAAAAAGTATAGAATTAAAAAAAGAAAAGGGCCAGAATGAAACTAGAATGGGCCACCAGTTTAACAAGACCAATGAATATAAATTGAAATAGATATCGGGCCGAATTGGGCCTGGAAGCTATGACGTTGGGATTGTGGAGCTAAATAAGCTCAGTAGTTAATAATAGGGGATCCGAGGAGTTAGGCAATTTCGAGAGGGTGGGGTGTATTTGTAGTATTTGAAACTTAGAATGTGTATAGAATTGTGTAAATTTAGAGGCGTATTTATGTTGTCATGTTTGGCTACGTTAATCGTAAGACTTGTTGTTTATTGATTTTCTGATTGTGTCATTCTACTTTAGAGGTACTTTGAATGTGAATTAGATGTCTTGTTGGTGCGATTGCTATGACCCCGTCGAAAGTTAGTTATTTTATCAATATATGTTATGCCTATGTAAAGGGTCGAGTATTTATATCAAAAGTCAAGTTAACATGTTGCAATCCAACTTTGTTAAATGATATATGTGTTTAAACATTTGAAGAGGCGTTAATCATACGCATGTGATTTCAATCCATTTTAATGTGATTGATTCTTATGTTAATCGACGGATGGATTACTATATATCACCTGATTGTGTCCGGTATACACTCTACTTAGCTTAGTTAATGAACAAACGGTTGGTGTGTATGTACATGGAGCACACTATGGGTTAATCATATGATCGACATAATAAATGTACGTAGCCGATGACATATATTTTCACCAATGTAACCAAACTAAAATTCAGAAGTGATTGCTTCTTTCTTATCTTTATAGCTGATCTCAGGTCTTTTGTGTTTTTGGATGTTCTGTATGTGTCTTGCTTCTTAAAGAATCCTCCAATGAAGGATGTGCATAGTCAACTATCTTATTAACCGAATCAATCCTCTAAAAACAATTATGTCCTCTCTAGTATATATATCATCATTCACAAACATCCTTATATATCCACATTAGCATCATGTTTTAAGAATACTTTTTATAACTAAACTATTTATTATAAATAAACTATTTGTCTTTAAATTTTGTAATATTTTATTTAATAAATTGTGTGATTAATTTTTTGTACATTACAAATAAACTTTTTCTATTAGTTAACAATTTTTATAAAATTTTAGTTTTACCAATTTAATGAAATTTTAAAAGTTTTTTAGAACTCTAAAAAAATTATAAAGATTTTGTGAATTATGTATACATGTGTGTTCAAACATAAATAAAACTAAGGGGTTGTTTGATTACCGCTAACTCAGTATGATCTGACTGAGCAGAAGCTGACCCAGTTAGAAGTTCTGACTGAGTCTGCATCTGACTGAAACTTGGGTGTTTGATTCAGTATCTAACTGACTATGCTGAATGATACAAAACTGATTTCAAGAACAAATTTTCAAATCTAATTTCAAGAACAACTTCAACAATTAGAACAAAAACAACAACTTCAAAACAAGAACAACTAGTATACCTTATACCGAGGGAGGCTGCCGGAGAGAGGAGCGCCGAAGGGAGAGGGTCGCGCGTTTGGGTCGCCGAGGGAGTCCGTTGAGGGAGGCCGCGGAAGGGGGTCGCGCATTTTGGGTTGCCGAGGGGGTTGCCGAGGGGTGAGAAGCGCGTGGTGGGGAGCCCGTCGGAGGGAGGGCGGTTCGCGGAGGGGTTGGCGGAGGGGTGGGAAGAGGGGGCTAGCACCGGCTGGGTCAGAATCCCGATTTCTAGCGTCCGGGTTAGAACCTCCAGACCCGGTCAAAGCACAAACTCACGCATATCAAACACGCTGACCGGCTGACCGGCTGACCGAGCGTCAATGTTTGGAAAATATTGTGGAACACGTATTGGTTGAAATGAAAAATGCTTTTTTAAAGTTAAGGGGTTGTATGTTAACTTCATTATAGTTTAAATTTGGCATAGTAAATTAGTAGCGTGTAATTATTCGCACTACACAGCGAATTGAAAATGTAAATAAAAAAGCAAGACAATGATTAGTAAAAAAATACTAAGATATAAAATTTTGTTGTTAAATTTTAAAGGCTAAAAAGCTTAGCATTGATTTAGAAAGACAAAAAAATTTATCAAAGTTTGAGGGCTTTATGGTAATTTTATTAAAGTTTAAGAATAACAAAGTAAATTAGTTAAATATAAAAAATTAAATAAAATATAAGGGGTAAACAAAATTTCAAAGTATAAGTTTAAGAATAACGGGTTAGTGACGGAGCAATAAGTTTCATCCCCCGACTTGTTTGAAGAACAAATGACCAACAATAAATCGGTGATAGATCATCCAACTATACTTGATCAAGCGTTTCTATTCCTTACGATTCTATACTTGATCAATCATTTTAATTCGCTATGATTCTCCTATTCACCATCTAAATATTCCTATCATGATACATGTAAATATATTTTTGTAAGCATTTTCTTGTTTATTATGCCAAGTGATAAAAGAAACAAATTTAACACACTATTGAAGACATGGGGAACCAATCTATGCGATTATCTAGGTTTTTCTATCCTATAACAAATTTAATCGTTACACATTTGGTTCCTTTTGGGTCCATAATAATATTATGATAGGGATAATAATATACACGTGGCATCACCAGAGCGTATGAGATGGTGGTCCACGGTGGCAAACTTTTTCAAGTCTACGTGGTAGGGTTAGCAATTATGTAAAGACAAAGACCATGCCATTGGCCAATTATTATCCTCACATGCAAACTCTTCTACAAACGGCTACACACTTGTACATATGTTTTAAACAATTTTTTTCATGATTTAAACTTATAATCATTTGATACAAAGTAAACTATTTATCATTATGTTATCCTTTGAATACTCACGTTCAATGAGCAGGGGCGGAGCTAGGTAGAAGGGTGAGGGGCAGCCGCCTCCTGTTATATTTTCTAATGTTATATGTATGTAAAATTACCGAGCACCTTTTTAAAATTATACAATCGCTCCACTTTTACTCTTATGAAAAATTTTCTTACGTTCGCCACTGTCAATGAGTAGTATCTAAAATCTTGAAAAAATGGTTTTGATGAACTATTTTCTTTTCAAAATACTGAATATTGTTAGAAAAATAATATACATGTGTTTTTTAAATGTATATATATTATAAACAGCATTATTGATTCAAATGGGCTTGCTCATAAATAATTGATTTTAATAAGCGACACATATATTCTCGAATGTGGCATGTTTTATATGAAAAAGAAAAAAAGAAAATGAATAAGAGCGGTTGTCAAGTGGAAGTTTTGTTTTCATCCAAGTTTACAATCCCCACTACCCCTTCTGGTCGCCTTAAACATATCAATCACACATGTGTTACACGTTAAATATATTGTTTGGTTTTTTAATAGAAAGTAATATGTTTAAAAATTCCTTTAAAATGAACATAAAATATCTATACACCAAAACCAAAACCAAACTAGTAGTGATGTTAAAATTTAAATGATAAATAATTAAAATAATAATTAAAGTGAACTGGTAACATAAGTGAAATTTCTTAATAAGAAATAGCCTAAATAGGTTATAATTTGTTATCCTGAAATTTATACTTGTTTAAGTTTTGTGCAGCTAATCTACATCAAATCTATATATTTATCCATCATAAGATTTAAACTCTTAATCACTTCATGAGCGATACCTTTCTAACACACCTTCAATTCATACCGCTAGTCTAATATGTCATCTGATACTTAAAAACTATATATGCCCCCATAATTACAGCTCATATGACACTTGAAATAAGATTGTATACCTTTTGAGAGATTTTAATTTAAGTAGGTTGATCATGTCGATCAATGAACTTTTTAACCGTTTTCTGTGTTCTTTGTGATCTAGTAGTTTCTATTTAAACTTTTACCAATGTTTAGATAATCTACCAAACATTTAATATAACAATAGAATATTGTACTTACACAAAACCACTTAGCAATTGTTATGTTTAAATTACTTATCCTGACAATAACACTAAACTTTAAAGAAACCATGACATCAAGTTTGTAAATTGATCCAAACAAATATACAAAGAGTATAAAGATAAACAAATTATCATCATCAATTTGACAAAATTCAACAACATAATTGCCACATCAGCCACATGCTAACACCTGATTAGAAGCCCAATAATTCATCATTCTCCTATTCCACCCTGTATCCTTGCTGGCACCCCCCCCCCCCACCCCCCCACCCCCCCCACCCCCACCCCCCCACCCCCCTTAAACCCTAAATCCACACACAAAATCACCAACACATAAAAACCACTTCTTTACACATCAACCCCTGCAACACAAAAGCCCTACAAACCTCCACCTAAAAACCCATGGCAAACACAAACACCCTCAATCAAACCCTTTTAATCATCACCATCTTCATCCTCTCAATTTCATCTCACTTTCACCTCTCAATCTGCAAACAAACTCCAACAATCTATGAAATCCTCAGGTCAAAAGGGTTGCCAATGGGTCTATTACCAAAGGGTGTCACCAATTTGACATATGATGATGATTCGGGTCGATTTGAGGTCCATTTGGATCGAGCTTGCAATTCAAAGTTTGAGAATGAATTGCACTATGATGTGAATGTTTCAGGCACGTTGACTTATGGAGAGATCAATGAAGTCTCGGGTATTTCTGCACAGGATCTGTTCATGTGGTTTTCGGTTAAGGAGATTCGGGTCGATATACCGAGCTCCGGGTTGATTTATTTCGATGTGGGTGTTGTTCATAAGCAGTTCTCTTTGTCATCGTTTGATACACCAAGGGATTGTTTTGCTCAAAGTGTACCAAAGGTGAAAACTTTTCTTTGACTTTGATCTTATTTTGACTTTCTGGTGTTGATTTTGATGAATTGGTGAATGAGTTTGGTGTTTTCTTGGAAATTGGAATTTGGGTTGTGTAATGTGGTCTGTTTTGAAGATGGGTTGTGGTTAAAGATTGGATTTTGTTGTATGTTTGTGATTTTCTTGATTAGAATTAGATGTTGAAGCTTGAAAGATTTAGTTTCTTGTTGATTTAGGATTCAAAACTTTTAAGTTTTGTAGTTCTGATATTGATTATGATATGCAGATCCAATCAAGAAAAATGGGACACCATGAAGAACATTCAATGGCGGTTTTGTGAATTTGAAGTTGCGCGTACATAAAGATGATTCAAAAGGCACAGTATCTCAATCAATGGGTATTTCCATTCTTGTATGTATATGTTTTCTATAGAACATCCAAAACTCTTGTGGTATAAAATTTAGAGTCTGAAAAAGGGTCTTAGATTATCATTTTTGAATGGAATAAATGATGAAACGACGAACAGAATGCAGAAGAAATTGAATACAAACGTATACATATCAAAGCAATTATCAAAGGTTTATATAATGTAAGGATATAGAATCATTTGCTCATGGGTGAATTCTGTTTTTGTAATATAAAGTTTTAAGGTGTCAATAAGTGATATATTGGATTTTTTAGTGTTTACATTTTTGAGATTTTTGCATGATTTTTAGATTTTATTCTTGTGATTTCTGTGGTGATAATATGTCATAAAGTGTTGACATTGGCTAGTTGTTTGCGTGTTTTGCGGGGAGAAATTGTATATTCTAGAAAATGATATTCTGATGTTTATTAGATTATGATTAATGATTTATGCATGATTCGTTTTGTTCAAGTAAATAACTAATAAATGCATAAATATTATTATGTAGAATAATAATGTTGTGATGTAGAAATGACCTTGATAAGTGGGTGGTTGGTAGGTTTATTCACCTACTTATGCTTGCTAATTGTTGATTGTTTACTATAAGTTTAGGTATCCGAAATTGGTTGCTTTGATTGGGATATGCACCCTACATAATAATATGACTAGTATATTTTCATTTTTATTTTAGAGTGATATGATTTAACATCTTTATTAATAAATTCCCTTTTTGTCATTTATTTTGCAACAAATTATGTATAAAAGACTCGAGGCAATTAGGATGTCATTGAAAAATATGAAAGATCATAGATTTTCGACTTTTATTTGTACGCAGTTTAAGGTTGAGTCATCAATTTCTCCGATGAGCATGCCTTTTTGCTCACATAGGCACCCCCTTACACCGTGTACGCTGCATTTACAAGTTTAAATGTTTAACAAGCAAGGAAAATTTAGTTCATAGATTATATACTACCTTGATATTAAAATTGAATGCACAAACAAGTTAGAAAGAAAGGTTTTTCATATTGTTATTTCATATAGTAACCCTATTTGGTGGAAAGGAAAATAGGTATTTTGATGGTTAAATTTAAACTAAGTGTGTATGTATGTATAATATTAGAGAGAAAAATAGACAAAACGTGAGAGCGAAAAATATATAGATATGTAAAAGAATAAAAGAAGAGAGATAGAAAATTGAGGTGCAAAAATTGATTTAGTGGTATAGGTTAGTGCAAAAAATATTTTGAGTTAACCCATTCAAAGATTCATGTAGTTACCATACGAGATTGTAGGGAGCTACCAAGGTATTGTTTATCTTATCTTATGTGTTTACGTTTGTTTACAAGATCAATGTGTGCTCTAACTCGTTGGATCAATGTTCTTATATTTAGCAAAACAGTATGAATTCAAATCAAAAGCATTAAGTAACTAGCAACTAAGAAATTATTGGTCTTTATTAGAGAGCGAATAAAAGAGAGAACAATCACGAGTTATGAAGTAGAAGAGAAATAAGAAAATGATACCTTAACCATCGACCAAAATATATTTCATAATCTAAAAAGTGTTCATTTGATTTATAGTAACTTCATCTTAGTTTTATTATGTTCAACTCAAGTTCATTTAGTTTGTTTTACAAAGAGGATCTAAGAGAGGATTAACGCCCCAAGAAATTTGTCTGTCTAAAAACTTAAATTAACATAAAATAATACATTAAGAAATTATTATTTGGTCGATGGTTAAGAAATTTCTATGTTTAACTATAAAACTAAAAAAAATACTTTTTGGTCTTTATTAGGGAGCGACCAAAAGAGAGAACAAACATGAGTTATGAAGTAGAAGAGAAATAAGAAAATGATACCTCAACAATCGACCAAAATATATTTCATAGTTTAAAAGTGTTCATTTGATTTATAAATATTCAATAGTTCTCATTTAAACCTTCATCTTAGTTTTGTTACCTTCAATTCAAGTTCATCTAGTTTGTTTTACAAAGAGGATCGAAGAGAGGATTAACACCCCAAGAAATTTTTATGTTTAAACACTCCTTGTGATGCAAGTAATATCAATCGAGAAGCTTACATCCAAATAAATTAACATAAAATAAAACATTACATTAGTGAACTTGTAAGTTGTAACATACATAATTATATTTTACTTGTGGTTTGTTATGTTATATTATGTTACACAACTTTATAATATACATAGAAATGAGACAAATAAAGTATGAAAAGATGTCTTCATTTTATTTCTTTGCAAATATCTCCCACATGATTTTTTGGAATCAACCTCAATTCTGTTTTGTTTTGATTTTTATGTAAGAGAGGTGTAGAAATGAGGTTAGGCCCAATAAATCCACTAGGATTGGTTTCAACGTTCAAGCACACCGATGGCCCCATATGGTTTTGATATGATTAATCTCGAATATATAAGATTTTTTTAGCAACAAAAGGGAGTAAGGGACATTTGGGCACTAATAACTTATGTGGTTGTACATGATAAATGCACAAATAAAATATACTCGCAGACTATTAATAACTTCGATAATTATAACTAAAATTATCTCTAGATGTAATCAAAATAAATTACAAGTAATTGAATGGCAAATATGGATAATTCATGACTTCGTTTGTGTTCAATTGTGTGGTGTATTATCATTTATGTTTGTTATAACAAATAAACATGTTTTTTGCTTAATTAGCGAGCAAAAAGGTTTATTCATTAAAGTAATTATGTTTTCATTTATTTAATTAAAGTTAAATGAAGGACAAACAATCATTTATTCTTTTTGTTTGTTTTATGTCTAGTTATGAGTTATGACTCATATAGTGATGTTGATGTATTCTATGGCTTTAGTCAATTGCTATAGTGTTTTGTGTAACAATTTTCATATTATTTTATATTTTAAATTTCAAAATTTATTTATTGTTCATATATGAAAGTTTGTATTTTTCTCCTCTAATGTTCGTGTCTCCTTATTCTTTTTCTTTGATTTTTGTGATTTCTATCATATATTTTCATATTTTTCTTTAAGAAAGGTCGTTGCAAAAAGCTTAACAGTCATTAGGACAAAGTTCGTGTCTTGGACGACACCAAGGTTACATACTTATCTCGTTGAAACTCTTCAAACTTCACACTAAAGGATATAAAGTTTTTGATCACGCTGATGGTACCAATCTATTGACAGAGAATGACCCTACTACGCCGGAGATGAATGCTATAGTTTTACAATGAATATATTGTACCCTTTCTGGTGAGCTTTTGGTTCGCGTTCTCAAGAAAGACACCATCGCTCGTGTTGCATTGGTTAGGATTCAAGAAATCTTTTTGAGCAACAAGTGTTTTCGAGGTGTTGCATCTAAGCATGAATTTACTAATCTCATAGTCATCGGCTATTCTTCCATGCAAGGACAAGTATTGTTAGAAACTGAAAGAGTTATCTTAACAAGTTTCCGATGTTAATTATCATGTCAGTGAATCTCGGTTGGGTCTACAATTTGTTTAATTGGAGTCTACCAGCCGAATACGATCTTTCTATTTCTTTCATCAACTAAAGTTCCCTTAAGTGGGACATTGCTCGAAATATGATCCAACTAGAACAACGCCAATTTCCCCAATAGAACCAGTCTCAAATGTTCATGTTACACATTTGGTTGTTTCCATGAAACCGAACAACCATCGTATCCACCAAACATAGAGTACTTAGCCCGACCTACGACACTAAATATCAACGCTACAATACTCGCGGTCATGGATGGGGTTGGAGTGCCGATTCTGGTGGACGCAACTTTGGGGGTAACGATATACCTCAATAACAGTAGTGTTCAACTTTATTAAGTAATATTCTCATAGGCAACGATAATTTGTTGCCAATCTTCGGAACTATAATGGTTTTTATAAACTTCCCGACAAAACCTATCAACTCAACAAAATTCTTCTTATACTTAAAATTTTTAACATCCTTATGTGTCTGATATGATAATTAATTTATCATTGGATTTGATTCTTTTTGTTTTTCTTTATACTGGAAAACACTTTTCCCGTTCCAATAATTCAGGCCTTACTTATGCAAATCCGCCTTCCATCCGACTTTTGTGGTGAAGCTTTATACACCTCTCGTTTCAATGTGGCTGAATTCAATCTATTTACGACAATATCTCAAGTAGCTCGCAATAACAATTCATATAAGGGTAAAAGGTCCAACTTGCCCTAATGTACTATACACATGACTGATTTTAACGACTCATTCCGACGTTAATTAAAAAAACAAAACTCATGACAAATCCTCAATATAACAAATATACGTATAGTTAATAATGATCAGATTTAATTACACAAATGATCCCTATGGCATGCTTTATTTTATTTTATTTTTTTGTGATATTTAAATTTTAGAACTTACAAGCTTGATTCAAAACTTGTAATTTCTAAAAGTTAAATATCAAAAGTAAAATTAGATCACATAATCATCCATATAACTAAGTCTAAAGATCTGTACTAATAAATCAAAATGTTTATAAAACACGTGTCATGTTTTTATACTATACATTTAGGCTCCACCTAGGATTTGTACATGTGTCGCTATAAGAATAATAGTTAACCATTTAATGACACATTAATGCTAATGATTCTTTATATACTTTTCAAATTATAAAACAGATTTTTTGATATATTAAAAACATGCTTTTTTATTTAAAAAACATAATCTATTTAAAACCAAATTCTTATGAAATAATAATCTTTTTTAATACAAAAAACTTTTAAAATAAAATTGTTCGGAAACTATTTTGTAAAAAATTTGGAGAATTAAAAAACAATTGTTTTAAAGTAAATATTTTTTACAAATGGAAGTTTGAAAAATAAACCGTATAATAAATAACTTTTTAAACTAGTTAGAACTAAAACATTAAATGTTAAAATTTTTATTCTTTTCTTCCAAAATAAAAACGTATCTCAGTTAGCCAAACCCCTCGCAATCAACCACGTGTACACCTCTCACTCATCAAACAAACGCAACATCTTCACGTTGAATTATAGAAATGACATCACACTTTTCTAATTTTAGCATTTTAACCCAAAAAAATCGACCAAAATTATTTCATCAAAAAATTAAAATAAACCCATTTTATCTTCTTATCGCACTTTCTTCATTCTTCTTCACCCCCTTCGCCGGAAAACCCAATCTTTCTCGCCGGAGATACAATCTCCGGCCACCATCACCACCACCACCCATAATGGCATCATCAATTCTTCATCTTTCAGTAACCCCACCACTCAAAACCCCCTTATTCTTCATCCCCAATTCGTTATCGTTAAAACCCACCAATAAAAGCCCTCGGTTGTCTTCTCCGGTGATCGGAAAGTCATCTTCCTCCGGCGCCGGTGAATTCGCGTGCTCGACGTCGTACCCCTTTATTGGGAAAGTGGGTTTGCATCGACGAGAAGGTAACTTCAATTTGCTCTCTTATGGGACGAACCCTAATACGGGATCGGAGGTCGCCGTGAAAGCTGACGTGTCGCAAATTCTCTCGGCGGCGCTGCCGTTTGTGGTGGCGCTCACGGCGGTTGCTGCTCTTACTCAGCCGTTGACGTTCACGTGGTATTCAATTGTTTATTGATCAGTAATCACACTTTTTATCCCTTTCCTCTGCTTCAGTTATAATAAGTGGTTTAGAGTTGTTTACTTAAATCAATGTCAAGATCATGACACTTGTGTAGTACTATTAGTTTAACAGTTTTAAATCCCACATGTGTGACATTAATTTGGTGTGTTTATGTCAATTTAATCATTTGTTTAATCCAACCATGTGCTCTGTTTTGAGGTTTATGTATTGGTTTTGTCCCCATTGTTGTTCTGAGGTTTGAATCTTTATGGTTGTAGATGAGTAGTTTAATTTAGGAATGAATCTTTTATTGAATTTGCAGGGTGTCAAAGGAACTCTATGCACCTGCTCTTGGTGGGATCATGTTGTCGATTGGTATTAAGCTTTCGATAGAAGATTTCGCTCTTGCGTTCAAAAGGTCAATCTTTATTCATGTTGTTACTGATTTAGTGATCTGCAAGTTTATTAATTGAAAGTTGGATCAAGAAACAACATGATTTGAGACGGGTTTTTGATCTTGATTGTGTTTGTGTATTTTTGCAGACCTTTACCGTTGTCTATCGGGTTTCTTGCTCAATATGCATTGAAACCGGCTCTAGGGGTGTTTGTCGCTAGATTGTTTGGGGTGGCTCCTATGTTTTATGCAGGATTTGTGTTAATGGCGTGTGTTTCTGGAGCGCAGTTGTCTAGCTATGCTAGCTTCTTGAGCAAAGGGGATGTGGCTTTAAGCATCTTATTGACTAGTTCGAGTACTATTGCATCAGTTCTTGTTACCCCTCTTTTAACCGGTCTTCTTATTGGTTCAGTTGTTCCCGTTGATGCTATGGCAATGTCTAAATCAATCTTACAGGTATTAATCAAATTAGCACGCCATAATTGTTATAAACTAGATTGGCATTTATGAGGTGACCCGCATGATCCATTTAACATGTTTCCTTTTAAGCTAATATATTTGTTGTACCTGTGGACCTATATGTAACTAAATGGGTCTAAATCATCTAATCACCACCTCTAACATTTAGCATTGTTGGTTCTGAATTCGGAGTTTTTGTTGTTAATTTGCAGGTTGTTCTTTTGCCAGTGGCACTCGGTTTAATACTCAATACATATGCAAAACCAGTTGTGTCTGTTCTTCAACCCGTGATGCCATTTGTGGCAATGTTTTGTACTTCCATTTGTATTGGCAGCCCTCTGGCTATTAACCGCACCCAAATTCTTTCTGCAGAAGGTCTCAGATTACTTTGGCCCGTTTTGACTTTTCATGCCGTATCATTTACCATGGGTTACTGCATCTCCAAACTCCCGTTTTGTAGGTAATGCTTTCGATTATATGTTTTTTTAGAGGTCAAATAATCATCAGTTTCAGACATACTCATTTTCATACCAGCTGCAACAGAACTTATTATCTAAGGTCAAAATATAAAAGTACACATTTAAGGGTCAAAAAATGCTCTTTTTAGAAATTTTATCCATTAATTCATTCAATAATCAGATTGGTAAAACCCTCAAACATCTGAGTATTACAAATTCAAACAATAAAGGCAAATCTAAACACTATATCTAACCATCTGTTTTATTACATCTAATTATCTGCATCTGATTATTGGATATCATATAATATTATAATGTTCGTTCTATTATATACGTTCGAATTGGTATTCAAAGTTTTTGAATTTTATGATTGTTATTGTAACTAGGCAAGACGAAGAAGTAAGCAGAACGATTTCACTATGCACGGGAATGCAAAGCTCGACATTAGCAGGGCTTCTCGCCACACAGTTCTTGGGTAGCAGCCAAGCTGTTCCACCTGCGTGTTCAGTGGTTGCAATGGCGATAATGGGTCTCTGTTTAGCATCCTTTTGGGGCCGTGGTTATAGAATCAGAGACTTACCATATCTTCTTATCCCACAAACTGATTCAACTGTTAGCCCGTGACACCATCAAGTTCTTTAAAATCGTTTTTGGATCAATAATTAAGTAGATCGAGATTCATACAACATATACAGGTTGGTATAGCAGCTAGCAGCAAGTCTAGATAGTAGTTACGCGATAGAAAGTAATGATATATGTGGGCGTAAAGTAAATGTTGGAGTTTTTAGTCGTATTTATCTTTTAGAATACGAATTGCTTGATGTAACTTGGTGAAGTAATAGCTTACCAAGTCAATGATCAGTAGCTGATCTGAGAGGATGATCAGTCACGCTAGGGATTTAGATAAGGCGCGGACTCCTACTATGTATAACGTTTGATTTATGAATCGATTCAAGATTTATGCCTCAATATTGTTTTGTTGTGTAATGTGTTTGTAATATTGGGTGGCGGTTTTAACCCGAAAGGTTGTATGGCAATGAGCTTGATTGGTTATTCATACATCGATAGTAAAGGCGCAAATGGTCGGATATTTAAGAAATTTGATGTCAAGTTAAATAGGATTACAAGATATACTGCCACAACGATTCCAGTTATGTGAATAATACATATTAGTGGATAATTTATATTAAAAAAAACACTTCTATGTTTGAAAGGCGGTATGTGAAATTTCACTGTTAGAAAATAGACTTTATCGATAAAAGGTAATAGAAAATTATAACGGTGTTTGTATTCGGGACATAGCAGGGTAGATCTAAATTGTCCCTAAATATCTCTCCATGATCCGTCACTAAGTAAACTTTAAAAGATTTCATTAGTTACATGTTATAAAGATAATCATATATGTTAAAAATGTAAGTTTTAAAAGTCTAGAATACTAAAAGAGAATTTTTGAAGTCCTAATCACCTAAATAATGGACACCCTGTCAAATTCAATATATTTGATGCATTTATTCTTCTATTTTGTCTTTATCACTTATAAAGTTTAAATCACTGATAAAAGATGATTTTAAATTTGTGTTGATACAATGATAGAAATATGGACGGTGAAAAGTTATGATATATGTGGGCGTATAGTAAATGTTGGAGTAATTAATGGTCGTGTTTGTCTTTTTCAATACAAATTGTTAAATGATGGTAGTAACTTACCAAGATGATGAACAATAGCTCATTGGCGTATATTCCAAAATATAACAATAATAATCTCGGCAATTTAAAGTTTAAATACCCGGTACTTATATAAAGAATGATCAAAGTTACAAGATTTTTAAATCGAACTGAGAACATAAAACAAGTTAAAAGCTGCTAAGTATGATATGATAATTATCTTCTATTATTATCTTATATTCAAAAGACAAAAGTATAATGTATTCATCATAATGTTAAGTAGATTAAATTAAATAACAAAAAGCTTAAACAACATTATTAATAATATAAGTTTAATTATTATTGTAAAACTATACTTTTTAAGTTATATCAATGAGGAGCTTCGAGATTCTAAACCTTCTATCATACAAATTATCACCAACAAATCGACTACAATAAGATAAAGAATACTTAATCAAGTAGAAGAACAACTATATAGTAATAAACTACCTTTTTTCGTCGGTGGTGTTAAACTTTAGTTCGATATTGTAACATTTTATATAAAACTCGAGTTCCCCCCTCTAAAAAATATTAATTTCGCCCCCACCCCCTACGAGAGTGTTCAAACTCCGCCACTGAATAACTGGTCCTAGAGGATGATCAGTCACGTAAGAGATTTAGACACAACCAAAACTCCTGCTTTGTGTAACGTTTGGTTATGAATAGATTCGAGATTTAAGCCTTGATATTGTTTTGTTATGTAATGTGTTTGAAATATCGGGTGACGGTTTCAACCCGAAAGGTTGTATGTCATTGAGTCTGATTGGCTAATTAACGCTGTGTTCCCGAGTTTATTTAACGAGAGAAAAGAAAGTAAACACTTTCTTTTCTCTTCTCTTCCTCTCTCTTCTTTATCTTCTTTTCTTCTTTTTCTTTCTCTCCATTTCCTTCCACTTCCTTCCATTTCTTTCCACTTCCTTCCATTTCTTTTTTAAGTAAACTCGGGAACACAAGTTTTAACAATCCTTCCATTTCCTTCCATTAAAAAAAACTCAGGATCACAACTAATTTTTCTTTCCTTCCATTTCCTTTCTTTTCTTTCCTTAAATGAGACTCGGGAACATAGCGTAAAGGTGGAAATGGTCGGATGGCTTAATGTGACACATGTTACTGGATAACATATATTAAAAATACACCTGAAGTTTGAGTGTCGACATGTGAATTAGTTAAATCTTTCATCAATAAAAGTTTATAGAAAATTCCGATAGTGTTTGTATTCAGCGTTGGGCAAGACAAAATCTCTAAAAGAAAACGAATTTTTTACTTTTCGAAGGTTGTTGATAATTAGTCGGTAATAATAGAAATCAAACAAAATCCATACAGAAGAAAAAAAATTAAATTTTCTAGATCTAAACGTCCGTCTCTAAATATTTGTCCATGATCCGTTACTAAGTTAAATTAAAGATTTTATCAGTTACATATTATAAAGATAACCATAAGTTCTAAGAGTTTAATTAGAATGCTAAAAGATAATTTTTGAAGCCCTAATCACCTAAAATATTGACACCTTGTCAAATACAATACATTTGATGCATATAACCTTCGATTTTGTTCTTATCACCTATAAAGTTTAAATCAGTGATTAAAAAATGATTAAAATTTTGTGATGAAACAATGATAGAATATATAGATTGTGAAAAGGTATAAACTAACTACGACACGATGCTAAATTTCAAATAAATAAATCATGTGCATTATATTAATTATAATTCCTACTCTAAACGATCATGATTTGTATAATTAACAGAGAATCCAAAATGCATATACAGATCAGTATATATAAATATAACTATATATAAATATCATATATATATATATATATATATATATATATATATATATATATATATATATATAGATAGATATATAATATATATATATATATCTATATATATATATATATATATTATATATATATATATATATATATATATATATATATATATATATATATATATGTGTGTGCATTATTACACCAATTTCCACATGGTTCTAAAAGCAAGCAAGTTGTTTAAGAATCTATGCCATACATCATTTCCCTTCATTCTCGCACACTAATTTTCATTTATGGACCATACACTTTAAAAAATATATATTAAATACCATGAAAATAATTAAGATGGTCTACAAAACACATTGACGTGTTCATGAACTTTCATCGATATAAAAAAGACGGATGGGGAAAAATAAGTCAGGTTAAAACATGTCGAGTTATACTCTAGAGGTGATAAGAAGCCTATAAGTATCGAAATGATGAAATGTTCAAAATCAACACAATTTGCTAAATAAAGATTACTCTAAATGGATTAAAGGAAAAAGTAGCTAAAGGAATATGGTACCAAAAGTTGAACTTTTTATAGAAAAGAAACAAATGAATGATTTGATTATATATCGAGATAAAGAAATTTCTCACATGGACTTGACTTAAATTGATGGAAACCTAATTAATTTGGTGTTCAATCGTTAATCATGAACGCTAATTGCTTATCAATTAAATGGTATCCACTTTAAAAATGATTTGATGTAATGAAATCCGTTTGACTATCTTTTGAAGTTATGATTTAAACTTAAACAACGTTTAAGACCCATAATTCTATAAGGTGTTAGTTTATTAGAGATATGGAGTGATTTATTAAACATAAATTGCATCTAATTAACAATCTTTAGAGATAAAGATAAATTAGATGGACCTACGAGCCTAACGATGTGTAGACGCGTGCAGAAAGTACTATTAGGGCGATGGGGCGTAACGATGTCATATAATAAGTTTGCTAATAAAGAAGTTTCACATGAACATAATATTTCAAACTGAGTCACTATACTTTGTTTCAACTATTTACTAACGACATTTTAGGGGTTAAGCTATAAGAGAACAATAAATTTGAATAATCTTACTAATAGAAATTTCTGATCAAATCACTGTTTAGTATCATATATAAACCCCCTCTAGTAGTGCACATGCAACCCTTTTTTTTAATTCTCTAAACAGTTTATGCTCTAAACATGTAAAATTAAAATTAATAAATCTTAATTAAGTTATAAATTTTTTGATGCTTCATGAATCTACAAATAATGTAACCAATATAATTCTTGTAAATTGTAATTATTAACACAAAAGATAGTAAAGAAAACCATGTTTTTTTCACAAACATTAACAAAGACTCAACAAAAAGCAAAGCAAGTTGGTATCTTTATATCCTACAAACATGAGCTATAATTTGTTCTTGAAAAAGATAAATAACCAATTAAAAGCTTAATTGAAACCACCAATCTTCTCCAATTGACATATATTTATTAAACATACACTATATAAGTTCAACATCTCTAATCATATATGTGGCATATGTATGTATGTATATATGATGCATATACATATATATCAATATATATACGTGCTTCTGTATGTATATATCCGTGTGTGACTATGTGTATATATTCATTCACATGGTAGAGTATAGATCTACCAAAGTTCTCATGACCTCAACCTGTGTTGCAAGACACTTTATATAATCAGCAGTTTCATCCAACAAACCACATGCATCCATCGTTTCAGCACCGGGTACAAGCTTCCTCAGCTTCACTTCTTGACCCGAATCGCCATTCGGGTCGACATATTCTCTTCTAGGGTTTGAGCAATTAGGGTTTCTTCTCCTTGCAAACCTCACATGATGATTATGATGATGATGAGTAGGTTTATGATCAACCCTTTTGATTCTTGGGAACACCCCTCGATTTCTTATGCGATTTCTGATCTTTCGCATAATCGCACGGCTCCAAGATCTTCTTGATCCAATTACAGAAGCCATAGATGCATAGGCTGCAATCTTGACCCGATGAGACCTTTGATGGATCTGGGTGTGGTCAAGATTGGATCTTTTTGTATTGAGGTTGTTTAGATTGTGAAGAAATCGGTAGGCTAGTTGGATCTTGAGAGAATTAGGGTTTATGGATGTGGGTTTTGCAGGTGGAGACATGGTGGAGTGAAATTAGGGTTGTTTTGAAAGGGTGAAAGATGAAAGATTTTGTTCTGACACAAAGAGGAATTGAAGAAGTGCAAAGTGAAGAAAGATTATGTGTTGTACTTTTGTTTCTGACACAAAATCTACACAGGAGAGAGAGAGAGAGAGAGAGAGAGAGAGAGAGAGAGAGAGAGAGAGAGAGAGAGAGAGAGAGAGAGAGAGAGAGAGGTGAAGAGAATGAAGAGAATGAAGAAAGCAGGAGAATAGGAGATATATGTAATATGGGAGATATATATATATATATATATATATATATATATATATATATATATATTATATATATATATATATATATTATATATATATATATGAAAAATGTGTGTTTGTAAGAGAAAGAGATGAAAGTGTGTGTGTGTGTGTGTGTGTTTGTGTGTGTGAGAGAGAGAGAGAGAGAGAGAGAGAGAGAGAGAGAGAGAGAGAGAGAGAGGAGAGAGAGAGAGAGAGAGAGAGGAAGAGATGAAAATGTGTGAAAGAGACTTGGGAATCAATCTTTATAGAGTGATTGTGGATGATATATTTATTCATTTAATTTCAGGAAAACATTGAAAATAAATGAAAATGTTAATATCAGTTATATAGGGTGATACTTATTTCTAACACAAAATAGAACACGACATGGAAAAAAAACATGTTTTGAGGTGGCAAATACAATAATCCTTTTAAAAAATCAGCTTGGGTTAGAGATGACTCGTTTTTAAAAACAATCCAGCTTTCGGTTGACCCACTTGAGAACGGGTTGACCCATCAAATCGTTTTTATAATATATGTTATAAACATTTTAATACAGGCCTATTAAATTTTACATTAATAATTATTCTTAGCTTTTTTTTTTAATTTAGAAATTCAAATTTCAACTTAAATTTCGACCTTTACTTTAAGGTTTAAAGAAAAACGCATGTTACCAAAAACATATATTTTAGATTTGAAAATCATAACATCTGACATCTTGTTGTATATGTAATTTGAAATTAGAACATTGATATTAAATTACCATTGATCATTTTGACATCTTAGAAGAAACATGCGCTAAACGGGTCAAGTTTAAGTTGCATGATTTTATATGTGGTCAAGTTGGGGTTGAACTTTTTTAACACGAATAAGAAAATTGGTCAGGTTCGAGTTTGGTATTTTGACCACCAACCGTCAAGCCACCTACCTCACTCGATTGACACCCCTAGTATTAAACTAACTAGCACATATGACACATTGTGTGTTTATGGACATTCTAATTAATGGTTAGCTAGTGTGTTTTAAAATTATAAAGTTAAAGGTTAAAATCCTAGACAATACAAGTTGTAGTGTAATTACTCTAGAAATATAAAAAATTACTACTAAAAAACTAATTAGCAAAATACGATCCGCATTTTAAAATCCTGTAGTATAAGTTGTAGAGTAATTACTCCTGAAAATATTAATATTACTAGTTTGAGAAAAAAATAATTAATTAAAAAACACTTTACTACGATAGATTTGAAAAGTACCAAAAAGTTACGTAGTGGTAAAAATGTAAAAGATAACACAAAAGTGATTTTTTTTTTAAAATTAAGGTTAAAAAGTTAGGAAAGATAAGTTTTAGAAATAAAAGGTTTAAAAGAAAGTAGAAAAAACATTAAAAAAAACTTTAAAAGAATCCCATAAAAAACTTAGAAAACAACTAAAAAACCCAAGCAAATAAACATGGGAAGGAAACAAAAGAAAAAAAAAGTAAAACCGGGTGGGTTGGTTTTGAGGGGCGTCACCCAACCACTAATTAGGCAACTTACTTATTTTATTTTGTTAATACCTTCCATAACCAACTTATCTAAACTAATACAAAATGGCAAAAAAGAAAATATATAAAAATAAAAATAAAAAACTACATCATGCATCACCAAATTGTACCAACTGTCTCACGATTTTTACGATCAGTTATTGTTCATAATATATGACTTTTTACTAAGTTATGTAATTACCTCATACATGATTTACTTAGAAAAATGTATGAAAAAGACGATTACAGAACCAATCAAATAATAATCGGTTAAAGAGGTGAAATAAAAGTTGATAAAAGTCTAAAATCTTGTTTATAGAGAATAAGGTTGTCAACACAGATTACAACGAAGAAACTAGAACAAATAGAAACTGATTCTCAAAGAATCAAGTACAGAGAAACTTGTCTCTGCGATTCAGTCGGCACAGATTGATCAAGAAATAAACGACAAAAAAGATCTAAACTAAGATCTGCAACGATCAGTTGCAAACTACACTGGTGAACCCTAATCTTGAGGTGAAGAAGATGAACAACTCCAGAGCGTATAGGAACGTTCAGAGAATAATCAAGAGAGTTTTTTAACCCTAAGCTGATGCGAAGAATATATACCCGAGTAGACCACGCAGCTACCAGCAACAGCCCTTCAACTTTATTAGACAGCCACAATAAGCCCCTCTTCTTGTTCATATGATCATAACTAACTCCAACTACAAAACAAAATATAAACACAAATAAGACAAACAAATAGAGTTTGAATTGAGAAAAAAATAGAGAAATACTATATTTTTAACACCCCCCCTCAATTCAAACCAAAAACATCAACAAGCTGTAATTTTTTGCAAAGAAGCCCATGTTGAGCAATGCTCAATCCCTTAGTGAAAATATCAGCAGGTTGATCATTTGAGTCAATCTTAACAACTTTTAAAACTCCAGAAACCACTTTTTCACGAACAAAATGAAGATCAATTTCGAAATGTTTAGTTCTATCGTGAAACACAGGATTTGAAGAAATAAGTAAAGCAGCCTTGTTATCACAAAATATATTAACAGGAAGAGTTTGTGGAACACTTAAATCTTTTAACAATTTTAATAACCAAACAACCTCACAACTCAGCACAGCCATCGCTCGGTATTCTGCTTCAGCAGAAGACCGAGACACTGTTGGTTGTTTCTTACTCTTCCAAGAAATCAGATTGTTCCCGAGATAAACACAGAATCCAGAAATACACCTGCGAGTTGCTAGAACATTTTCCCCAGTCTGAATCTGAATAGCCCCTTAATGCAAAATTGTCACTTTTACTAAACAAGTTCCCTTTCCCAGGAGATGCTTTCAAATATCTAAGGAGCCTTAGAGCAATTTTAAGATGAGAGCCTAATGGTCGATGCATGAACTGACTAAGACATCCCACAGTGTACGATATATCAGGCCTTGTAAGAGTTAAATAGATTAATTTTCCAACTAATTTCTGATATTCAGTGACATTAGGTAATTCACAGTCATTCTCAAAAGAATTATGTTTATCAGTAACATAACATTTTGTTCAATTGGATTTCCAACAGGTTTAGCTCCCAACAAACCAAACTCTTGAAATAAATCCAGACAATACTTTCTTTGTGAGAGAACCAAACCTTCATTGGTTTCAAGCACTTCAATTCCCAAAAAATATTTAAGTTTCCCTAAGTCTTTATTAGAAACTTTGTACTTAAACACCTTTTAATTTTGTCAAGTTCACATACATCATTTCCAGTTAATATAATATCATCTACATAAACAAATAAAATACTAATGTACTGCCATTTGTTTTAACAAATAGAGAATAATCACTCTTACTTTGCTCAAAACCGATTTCAACAAGCGAGTTTGTTAATTTTTCATTCCATTGTCGAGGAGCCTGTTTTAAGCCATATAACGATTTAATTAACTTGCAAACTTTAGTTTCAGATTTGTCATAATAACCCTCGGGTAGAGTCATGTACACATCTTCAGTTAAAGTTCCATATAAAAACGCATTGTTCACATCTAGTTGAAACAGAGACCAACTATTTTGAACAGCCAAGCTAATCACACATCTAATGGTAACCATTTTGACCACAGGCGAAAAAGTTTCCTCAAAATCCAATCCCTCCTTTTGACTATACCCTTTTGCCACAAGGCGAGCCTTATACCTCTCTATTTGACCATCAGCCCTATGTTTAATTTTATATACCCACTTGCATCCTACTGGTTTTCTACCCTTAGGTAAATCAGTTATCTCCCATGTGTTATCTTAACAAAGCTTCCATCTCATCATTCATTGCTTGAACCCAATTTGAATCTAAGGAGGCTTCCTTATAATTCCTAGGCACTGTAGACTTATCGATAGAGGAAAATAAAACAAGAGTTTTCCATAGACAATCTAGAGTAATTTACTACTTTCTCTATACCATACTTAACCTTCCCCTCTACAATAAAGTCTTCTAGACGTCTAGGAGACAACACATTTCTGGTAGATCTCCTTAACTGAATATGATCGTTTTGAGTACCCTCAGAGGCAGAAACAGTTTCCTCAGAGTCATTGTTCAATCTAACAGCTTCAAAGGATTCACTAGAATCAGATGTAGTGACCTGACTGTTTGATCTGTTCTTATCTTGTGTAGAACCATTCTTATTTACAGTCTGGTTACCAATAATCTGATCTAAGCTTATGCCTGAGCTATCAGACGAATCTTGACGGTTAGGATTGATTTCATATGCCATCTTTTCATCATTGGGTAAAGGGTGGTCCTTGTTTTCGATTTCAAAAAAGAAATTATTTTTTCAGCACTGTTTTCAGGACCTGTTTCAGACTTAGTTTTTTGTTTAAAAGGGTAAATTTTCTCATAAAACTTGACATCTCTGGAATACAAAACAGTTTTTCCATCTAAATCCCACAATTTGTATCCTTTTTTCTGAATAGAATAACCAATTAAAACACATTTTATAGAACGACTGTCAAACTTATTATCAGGATTTAAATTCACACAGAGAAAAAGGCACCCAAAGTTTCTTAAGTGACTTAAAGATGGTTTTGATCCATACAATAGTTCGTAGGGAGACCTACCATTCAGAATAGAGGAAGGAGTACGATTAATAAGGTAAGCAGCAGTTAAGACTGATTCAGTCCACATAAACAGTGGTAATCCCCCCTGAAACATAAGAGACCTAGCTGTATTAAGGAGGTGTCTATGTTTCCTTTCAACAACCCCATTCTGCTGAGGCGTATAGGCACAAGAGGTTTGATGCAAAACTCCATTTTTATCAAAAAAATTAGCTAATCTTTGATTTGTGAACTCAGTGCCATTATCACTACGACAAATCTTAATGGATTTTCCAAATTGAGTTCTGATTAGTGAAAAAAAAGACTCGATGTTATGGAAGACTTGATCTTTTGTTTTCAACAAGTATAACCAGACTGCTCTAGAGTAATCATCCACAACTGTTAAGAAATATTTATATCCTTCTCTACTGGTTACCTTAAAAGGGCCCCAGAGATCAAGATGTATCAGATCTCCTATATTTTCAGATTTGTTGTTACTGCTTGTAAATACATTTCTTGTTTGTTTATACATATGACAAATTTCACACGGTTGAAGCTCAACTTTTTTTGGTAAACACAAATGATTTCTAAGAACATCTAGTACTTGTCCAGAAGGGTGCCCAAGCCTACTGTGCCATATCTCGTAAGAAGCTGAATAGTTAAACACATTACTATTACATCCAAAAAATTGATTGTTACTTACAGAATCTATCACATACAACCCACCTAACTCTCTACCAGTCATCACAAGTCTCTGTTCCAATAAGTCCTGAACATAGCAGTGAGATTCAGTAAACAGGGAGTAGAGTTTGTTTTCTTTTGCCATTTTATTTACTGAGATCAGGTTCACACAATAATCAGGGATTACCATTACATCTTTTAGAATAATATTTTTTGAAAGTTCAAGATTGCCAATTTTCTCAATTTTGGCTTTTGTTCCATTTGGATGTCCAACAGTAAGATTAAGCTCAGATACGTCAAGACCGTTGATTATATTTGAGTCACTTGTGATCATATGTTGGTTAGCTCCAGAATCAATTATCCACAAATTAGACCCGATAATCCCTAGATTACTGTTGGAACAAAATGTATTTTTTAATTTTTCATTTAGATTTCTGGTATTGAAATCACCTGACATATCAGTAGAAGATGAGTTTGATGTATTCTCAGAGATCAATGACATTATTCGTGCTATCTGTTCAGGTGTGAAGGGTTGAGAGTTAGTCGTATCAGATGTACCAGTTTTATCACAAACAGCATGTGACTTAAATTGAACTCTTTGAGTATTTGGTTTCTTTTTATAGTTTGGAGGGTAACCAATTAGTTCAAAGCATTTGTCAATCGTATGCCCAGTTAGATTGCAATGTGTACACTTTAGGGGCTGTGATTTATTAAATTTTTTCTTTGTTGAATCATTTATTTTTGCATTGAAAGCAGTTGCAGGAGCATTTGAATTGAAGGCAGTAGCCTGAGATTTATGATTTGAATTGGTTAAGTTTGATTCTCTATGGGACTCTTCTGCAGATATAATAGCAAATGCATTTTTTACTGTAGGTAGGGGTTCTTTTGATAAGAGATTAGTTCTTAAGGGTTGGTAGATATCATCAAGGCCCATTAGAAATTGCATCAGTTTAAGATGATTATTAAACTCAGTTATTTTAATTGAGGAATTACATGTACACTTAGGTAATTTTGTGATGGAATCATATTGTCTCCATAAGGAGTTGAGTTTATGATAGTAGTCTGAGATGGAAGAGCCACTTTGTGTAGTTGAATTTATTTGTTTGTATAAGTTGTACACAACTGATCCGTCCACTTTACTATATGTCTCCTTTAATTCCTCCCAAACATCCTGAGCAATTTTTGAAAATATTTGCCCTACATATAATTCTTCGGATATAGAGTTTAAGATCCAGGACAGCACCACAGAATTGCATCTGTCCCATTGTTTGCTCAATATTTGATTATTAAGATCTTTTGTCACTGACCCATCAATGAACCCCAATTTATTTTTTACTTGAAGTGCAAGTTCCATTGCATTTGCCCATATGTTATAGTTCTCTGTTCCTTTTAATTTGATATTGATTATAGCAACATTAGATGTGTCAGTTGGGTGCAGGTACAGAGGGTTTCCAAAGTCAAGATCATTTAGTTTAGTTAAGACTTCTTTAGTTGTCATGCTTGATTTTGGGGTTTCTTCTCCTGTCATTTTGGTTTAGGTTTGCTTGAATGATCTAATTAATTAGCAGGTTAATCTAACCAAACACAGAAATGATCACAGAATAGAGACACACAAAGCACACAATAGCCAACCCCACCAGGAACCAGATACCCGGTCAATAAGATGACTGGCCAAGTATGAATGAGGAGGCTGTATCAACCAAAAATAAACACCCACAAAACACTTAATAAACGGAGAAATATGAACAATGAATGATCACAGAAATGCAACAATTAAGCAGGGTATGGCTCTCCCTGTAATCAGAACCAGTGCTGGTACCCCTAACCCAGCCAACAATATGTCTAATGCAATGGATGAAAGGCAATAGAAGAAGAATAAGGGATCAGAAGGTCTCACAGCGGGGTTCCCTAGATTTAGAGAACCAATACAAATCACACCCTGAAAAGGATGAGAAGGCTTTTAAAGCCGAAAACCGAGGATGATATGCCAATCAGATCTGAGATAGATAGATCTCTAATCACCCAGACCAACAACAAAGAGATGAGTCACAACACCACCAGATCGTCAGCGGAAGCAGAAAACCTAATCACAAACAGATGATAAGAAGATTCAGTTTATGATAACCAATGGCTAGTTAAAAAGTGAATGACACAAGACA